>VZTZ01025125.1:166462-206211 GCA_013400955.1 Drymodes brunneopygia
GGGGGGGGGCTGTCCCCGGCCCCCAGCCCCTATTAAAATGTTAGACACAGACCTCCAAGTCAAAAGGCAGGGCGACAGACGGCCCTTTCACAGGGCCTGCTGCTCCCCACAAAAGGGGGGTTTCCAGGGGAGGGGGGCAGGAATGCGGGCTGCGGCCGGAGGGCAGAGCCGCCACCATTGTCCCCGCTCCCTCGGCGAGGGCGTCATGTTGACACAGGGATTTCTGCCGGCAAAAGGTGTCGGAGGCAGAGGCTTCCCTCCCTCTCTCGCCGTTTCCTTGGTTAAACTCGGCAGCCGCAGAAATCCCGGGATACAGATCCCAGGAGCTGATACCCGCCTGCTCTCGGGTGTTTTATGTCCCAAGTGGGTTTTGTTGCTAATCGCTATTTTTGGGAGCTTTGCTTGCCAAGGGAGACCAGCAGCTCCACGGCTGTGAGGCTGAGGGGAGCTGGATCCATCCCTGTCTGGCCATTGCCACCTTTGCCCACTCCCCATCCCACTGAGACATTCCCAGCAGGAATTTCTCTGGCTTTCGGTTGGCTTTGTGCCACGGGGCACCCGTGTGCTCTGCAAACCCCCCTCTCCTCCTTGTTTATAAATATCAGGGCTAAATTTAGCTTGTTTAAACTTTTGGTGGCTGTTCAGATCCTAATCGTTGGTTTTATGTTCAGGATTAGACGAGTGGGACGGTGGGGTCACGAGTGGGAGTTTTCCATATTTGGCTCTGGGGCAGCGCGGTGTTTAGCCAAAACTCGGTTTGAGGGGGAAAGGGGAAAAAAGGAGGAGTCCATCATCACTTCGTGAGTGGTGACACTGGAGCTGTGTGTGTGCCAGAGCTCTGAGAGCACAGCAGAGCGAATTCAACCTGCATGGGCAGCAAGTGCTGGGTGCAGAGTGGGGGGAAACCAGCATTTACCCCAAAAAGGGGTGGGGAGGGAAGAGTGACCTCAGGCATCAGCAATGCTGGGCTGGCGGGCAGCCTGTGGAGGTAGAAATCCCTTATCTCCCCCAAATTCTGACTTTTTCTTCTGCTGGCTTAAAGAAGAAAGCCTTTTTAAAGGGAGAAAGTTTAGAGATGAGGAATCAGAGCAGAGAGTGTTCTCAGACACCACAGGAGTCGGGTGCCACTCCAGCGTCTGATGGGCACTGCGGGTGCTTGTTGGGGGGACCTGCCCCAGGAAAGTCACAGGGGTGGGTGATGGGGCCACGTGCCATCCTCAGCCCAGGCTCTGTTCCCTGGGGATCCCCTGCTGGAAGCACATCCTTCGAGCTCACCCCATAACCGGGCTCCTGCAGGAGAAGGAGCAGGGGACGAGCGGAGCGAGCCGGGCTCCCACAGACAATGGGGCTGTGCAGCTTTGCACCGGCAGAGGATATAAAAAAAAACATCGGCTGGGGAAAACAAATATTTCATAGCAGCCATTGTTGAGGGTGGGAATGAGGCGAGTTTTGTCTTGGGCTCTTCCTTCGACATCTTTCATGTTTGTTGTGAATGAAGCTCCATTGAAAGGCAGCTCCTTCCCAGGTAGCCAGTTACCACCCGTGAATAGCCCGGCCACTCTGCTTAGTAATGGGATTATATTGTTTTTCATTACAATGGGAACTTCGATTCCCAAACTGTCCTGACTAATGTCTACTTAAGAAACAAAGCCATTTTTTTTTTTCCTTCATAGGAGGAACGGGGCTCTAGCATGTTTTTTCCCCACTCCTGTCCACCCAGCTGTATACCCAAGTTTGGGAATTCCTTTAGTTTCTCTCCAGATGAAAGTCTGGATCTTAAAATCTCAATTAGATGACTTGGGCTAGGTCAAAAATGAAATGGAACAAGAGAAAAAAAAAAAAAACACATCAAAGACTTGGGATTGCAGTTTGCTTTTTTAATTAAACAAGAATGGAGATCTGCTCTTGCTTTATTAACCTGATGTCACTTGGAGTAACCTGCTGCTTTGCCAACCACCTCCCTGTGTGAAACTCTGCTTTTTTCCCAGGCTGGTGTCCCAGAGTGTTTAATAAAGCAGGACCTGGATGAGACTTCTTAAAAAACCACCACTTAGGTCTCGAGCTGGGTTTTGGTCCTGGCAGCTCCGTGGTGGCTGCTGGAGGTTTCTGTGGGGCTGTGCCGGCGCCGGGGCAGCTTTAGGGTGCATCACCCAGTCGGGGTGCCCCACATGAGTGAGGGCAGCTCTGCCTTCATGCCTTGGCTCTCCTGGGAGCTGTGGTGAAGCCTTTGGTTTCTTCATAGCCCCGTGTGCCAGGAACCACCGAGTGAAGCTGCAGGGGAGGTGTGGTGAGCCCAGCTGTGCCTGCTGCCAGAGGGGGCTCAAGCAGCCTCCCAGCCCCTGGCTGCCAGGGAACAGGGAGCATCCACAGCCCCATGTGCTCCAGGGAGGTCAGGGCAGCATCCAAAAGCATTCCTCACCTCCCTGCATTCATTTCCCTCTGCGGGTTCCTGGTGTGCCATGCCACCATGAGCAGGGTGGTGATGCCAGGTGAGGAGGTGGGGGCAGAGAGCAGGGTGCTGAGCTGTGATTCCCCAGCAGGATCGTTTTCCAGACCCCCTCTGCCTTCCCCTGGCTGCAGAGTGTGCTCCTGTGTCAGCAGAGTGTTTCCAAGGAAGCCATCAGACAGCAGCATGCACCTGTTGCTCCATGCATCACGGGAGGGATTCCTGGGGAGGCAGTGGAATGAGAATGAATGGAATAAGAAGCAGGTCCCTTCTCTCAGGGACATGGAGATGTATCCCCAAGCACTGGCCTTTTCTCTGGCCACATTGGAGCCAGGGCAGATCAGGGTTCTCTGGGCTGGCAGTGAGCAGATGTGTCTTACGGGGAAGGGTGTAACTCCAGGAGAGAGCTGGGCTGTTGCTCCCAGGCTGTGCCAGGCAGGCAGCCACTGGCACAACTGGAAAGGTGACTCCTGTGTGTGGCTCCTGATGGAAAGCAGGGTCCCTGCTGCCT
Source organism: Drymodes brunneopygia (assembly GCA_013400955.1). NCBI lineage: Eukaryota > Metazoa > Chordata > Aves > Passeriformes > Petroicidae > Drymodes > Drymodes brunneopygia. The sequence goes on from VZTZ01025125.1 coordinate 169,420, forward strand.
GGGCTGTGCAGCTGCTGGGGCGAGGGGAAGGTGTGGAGCAGGAGGTTGTGGTTCCCGTTCAGCCCGAGGGTGACGGTTACCCCCAGAGGTGTGGGGACAGCAGGGTAGGGCTGTGGCACTGCTCTGCACCTGGGAGCAGCCTGCAGTGGCTCTGGGCTGTTGTGCAGCTCAGGGAGCCTCTCCTGCGGGTTGTTTTCTCCTTCCCTCAGCTGTTGCCAGCAAACATGTGAAATCTGAGTGTCCTGCTCACGTTCGGCCACTTGCTTCACCCCGTGGGGTCCCAACCACGCTGGCACAGCCACCCACAGGTCACACAGCACATTTGCTGCTGCACAGGGCTCTGGGGGTGTGATGGTCCCTCAGGGAGACCCTCTGCACCACTCGAGGCCACAGCTGTGGTCCTGAACCTTCTCTGCTCTGGGGTGGCTCTGCCTGAGACTCTGGGGCTCATCTGAGGTGGCTGCTCCAAGCCACAGGTACCATGGGACAGAGAGCAGGAGCAGAAAGTGGCTTCCCCCCAGCTCAGCCTGTCGGGGTGGGGGCTGCTCCCCATGGTGGGAGACCCTACACCCAGCACCAGGGAGTGTCCCAGTCCCATTAGTCTCAAATACCCCCAAATGGTGCTCGAGTAAAGACCTGAGCCTGCTCTGCTCAGCTTTCCCACGCTGCTCATACCTTGGGGAAAACAAGCACAGCCGTTTATGCTTCCAGCAGCTGAGGGTGAGGAAGAGGTTAGGTGATAGCAGAGCAGATAAGAGGCAGCCTGGATGTGGGGCCAGGGGCTGGGATGGGGCTCCCTCCTGCAGTGTGGGGCTGCCCCCTGAACCTCCCCTTCCATGGGATGGGCATGGGGGACAGCCCTTGCATGTGCTCCGGTTTACACCTGGTTCCCATTGTGCTTTTTCGGCTTTTTTTGTACATTTTAAGCCCCAATTGGGTTTTACCTTCAGCCCTTCCACAATCTCGGCATCCCTTGGGAGGACAGGCTGGGGCCGGGCAGGAGAGCAGTGTTGTGGTGTGAGCTGGGGGGTGATGCAGGCTGAACCCCCACCCCCAGAGCATCCCAGCACCTCAGAGACACGCCGTGCCCCTGGGCTGTGCTTGGGCAGGGCCGTGCATCCCCAATTTGAACAAAGCCCCCGTGCTGCCATGCGGGAGCCGTGCCGGGGCGGGCCGGGCCGGNGCGGTTGTTTTGTACATTTTAAGCCCCAAGTGGGTTTTACCTCCAGCCCTGCCACAATCTCGGCATCCCTTGGGAGGACAGGCTGGGGCCGGGCAGGAGAGCAGTGTTGTGGTGTGAGCTGGGGGGTGATGCAGGCTGAACCCCCACCCCCAGAGCATCCCAGCACCTCAGAGACACGCCGTGCCCCTGGGCTGTGCTTGGGCAGGGCCGTGCATCCCCAATTTGAACAAAGCCCCCGTGCTGCCATGCGGGAGCCGTGCCGGGGCGGGCCGGGCCGGGCTGCGGGAGCGCCTGGGTGTCATCTGTGCCGGCCGTGGCAGATGGCAGCTTAGCGCAGAAAGGAAAACATTAGTCTTGGGTCAGAGGTCGCAGAAACATCTGCCTCGGGATGCTTTCAGTGCCCGCATTGCTGCGGAGGGACAAAACCTGTTGCTGGTGGCTTGGAGGAAAAGCCTTGCACGCCGCGAGCGGGGACAGGGCGAACAAAGGGCTGGCAGCACCAGAGCCACACACAGGAGCATCCAGAGCAGAAACCACGGGCTGGGGGGGCTGGGATGGGCACCCCAGCACTGCTGATGAGAGCAGGAGGTGCTGGAAGCTGTGGCAGCCCGGCGAGCAGAGGCGTAGAGCAGAGCTGAGGCAGCAGCGTGGCAGCAGCGCTCGCTGGCTCTGATACTCCCGCAGCTCATTCATGCTTTTGATTATCTGATCCGCTGAGCTCTCCTGGAGCCCTGCTGGAGTAGCTGCAGCATTGGGCCACCGGTTGTAACTCCTTAAGGAAGTGCAGCAGACACAACAAATGCACGTGCCCATGCAGAGCAGATCCAGATTTGGCCCAGGCTCGGTGCTGGGAGCAGAGTGGGAATTTGGGGCCGCTGTTGCTGTTCCCAGGCTGTCCCCAGGGACTGCTGTCTGACCTTGGACAAGGCCTTCTCCATCACCCTTCACTCTGGCCATGAATCATGTGGATTTATAGGCCAGCAGCTCAGTGCATTATGAATCGTGTCCCCCCTCTCCACAGTTTGCACTCAGATGCTCATTCTGAGGGGGAAGACACATCCCAGCCTGCTGCTGTGGGAATCCAGCTCCCAGCCTCTGCCTGACCCCCCAAACACAAAAAAAAATATCCACCAGCATGGCCGGCAGCCCCAGACACCCAGGGGGTGTTAATCAGTGTGCTCACCCCTGCAAGGAGCACCCTCACCCACAGGGATGGGGACCCACTGCTGTCCCCTGTCCTGCCTGCTCCCTTGGTGGAATGGAGCACACCCCAGGAGTGTGGAGATTGTGTGCTGGAATGGTGCTGGGAGAGGGAGCGTTGTGTGCTGGAGCAGGGCTTGGCCATCACCAGGATGAGGATTGGGAGGGGGATTGGGATGGCAATGGGGATTGGCATTGGGATGGCAATGGGGATTGGCATTGGCATTGGGATTGGGATGGCAATGGGGATTGGCATTGGGATGGGAATTAGAATGACAATGGGGATTGGCATTGGGATGGGGATTGGGATGACAGTGGGGGTTGGCATTGGGATGGGGATTGAGATGGCAATGGGGATTGGCATTGGGATGGGAATTGGGATGGCAGTGGGGGTTGGAATTGGGATGGGGATTGGGACGGCAGTGAGGCTGGCATTGGGATGGGGATTGGGATGGCAGTGGGTGTTGGCATTGGGATGGGGATGTTGTCACCCTCTCTCAGTGGCTAAAATGGAGCGTTTGATGCCTCCTCAGCACGGTAATGAGTCAATGGAAACAGTGAGGGAGACACACCGGTATTTTTAGCCATTCCTGCCTGGTTTGGGAACGGGGTGCTCGTCACGCCTGGAGCTGGGACTGTGCCCACACCAGCCTAACCAAGGCTTTCACAGGGGCTCCTCAGGACCTGGGGCAGCTTGGCCACATTTCACTGCCTCAAAGCCGCTTTCTAATGGCCCTGCTGAGCTGTTTTGATCCTGCAGCACCCGCCCTGTCCTCTGCCAGCACGTATATCTGTAATTAAAGCCGAGCTTTAATGTCTCCTATGCTAATTTCCATGAGCTGCTTGAGGTTTGGTTTGGGTAGCCCTGGCTTGGGAAATGCCAAAGGAAAAACCACAGGGTGATCTTCGCCCAGCTGAGCCCGCGGGGACGTCGCATCCTCCACGTCTGCTCAGCTGGAATCCCTGACACCACCGCATGTATTTTACAGAAAAATAAAGCTCAGCTCCCTGGGCTGAGCTTTAGGAGAGGTTTTTAGTCCCTGGAGAAATAGGTGGATGCATGGTGAGGTTGTTGCATGGCTGGGAGTGGAACTTAGCTCTGCTGAATCCAGCCTTTCCAGACCTGGAAAAGTTGAAATAACAACTTGGTTCTTCAGCCCTGGTTCTTCACCTGGTTTTTGATCTCTTGCTTTGCATGCAAGACTTGTCTCTGGGCTTTCCTCTGCAGCCAGGACTCTCTGAATCTGCTGAGGTCGCTGGGCTTTGAAATGCAGCTCCAGTCTCTGTCTGTGAGTGAGCTCCAGGACCTGTGAGGGGAGGGAACAGTGAAATTCATCCCATGGCTTCATCCTCAGCTGGGAATGTGCTCTTCCCTGCTTGTCTCAGACCTGCTGTTGCAGAGAGGGCAGGGACAGCCTCGTTCTGTGCAGAAGCATCTGCAGGAGATGCAGGAGCAGTGTGGAGGCTGCCAGGTGTGAGGGAGGACGATGTCCTGGGCCCCACTTGGGAAAAGAAACCAAGATAACTTAGAAACCATGGATTTGGGAGGTTCCCCATGCTGGGAGCTGGTGTGTGAGTTTGGGGATTGCTGGGCTCATTCAGAGGGTCTGTGCTGCACAGTCCCACGTGGCATGAGAGTCCTCCATGGGTTAGAGCAGTGACTGCTGCATTGGAAGGGTGCCTGTGCTGTGTTGCTTTTTCCTGAAGATTTGATGGGAATAGCCCTTTCTGGGAGGAGAAATATGGAGCATGAGCATACCCTGGATTGATGTCCCATGTGTGCCCATCTCAGCCCTCCCAAGCTGAACCCTTCCCTGCCATCTGCTGCCCTCTCTGCACTTCTGGAGCTGATTGTGGCCATAAATCAGCTCTTAACACAAACAAATAGAAATTAATTTTAAAATAGTCTATCAGCTCCGTGAAATTTGAGGGGTTTCCTGAAGCACAAGCCTGGAAAGCACCTGAGCAGCCCAGCCAGGTGTGAGGCAGCCCCCAACCCGAGCACTATCAGTGACCCCAGCCCGCCCCGTGCCTTCTGGCAGGGGCTTCCCTGTCCCTCAGAGTTCTTTTTCCAATCACTAATTAACCTCCTGGCTAATAACCAGGCTGGGCTTCGCTTTGCTTTCCCACCCATGTGCTCAAACCCCCGCTTGCCCGCGCTGGAATTGGAATTGGTCCGAAAATTAATTGGGTGGGAGGGCGTTGGGCTGTGTGTGCCCCTCTCCCCGACATCACAGCGCAGGAACCCCAATCCCAGAGAGCCCTACCGGCCTCCTGCCTTGGCCTGGGATGCCGAGCATCCCCTCCTGCTCCGCCAGCACTGTGTCCCTCTCCCATGGTGGCACCGCCGCGCTCAGCGCTTCCCGCGCTGCCACCGGAGCTCTTTGTCCAGCATCAAGTTGTTTTTTTTTTTTTCCTTTCCTTATTCCNGCTCGGAGCCGCCGGCGAGCCGGGCACCGTCCGCGGGCGCCGGCAGCTGCTCTGCCTCATTAGGATGCACACCTGCTCCCCGCCGCCCTTTGTGTGCCGAGCAGATGCCCTGATTTATTATTATACACATTTTCTTTTTCATTTGGCCTGGATAATGCCGTCTCATTAACTCAAAATGTCTCCGAATCCCGACAAATTCTCACACAATCCTCAACAATGAAATCAGAATTGGGTTAAAAAAAAAAAAAANTAACCTCCTGGCTAATAACCAGGCTGGGCTTCGCTTTGCTTTCCCACCCATGTGCTCAAACCCCCGCTTGCCCGCGCTGGAATTGGAATTGGTCCGAAAATTAATTGGGTGGGAGGGCGTTGGGCTGTGTGTGCCCCTCTCCCCGACATCACAGCGCAGGAACCCCAATCCCAGAGAGCCCTACCGGCCTCCTGCCTTGGCCTGGGATGCCGAGCATCCCCTCCTGCTCCGCCAGCACTGTGTCCCTCTCCCATGGTGGCACCGCCGCGCTCAGCGCTTCCCGCGCTGCCACCGGAGCTCTTTGTCCAGCATCAAGTTGTTTTTTTTTTTTTCCTTTCCTTATTCCTCTCTTTTTTTCCGCCTTTCCCTCTCATTGGACACTCCCGTGACGCTGCCCCGTCCGCCAGCAGCCGCCGCCGGAGCGCGGGGGGATTGTTTTAAGAAAAAAAGCGTGTGCGGTGCGGGGAGGCGGGGGCGCGCACGGAGTGGNGGAGGAGAGGGGGAGCGGGGCTGAAACGTGGTCTTGCCGCCGGCACGGCGCGGTGGCTCCGGGCTGGGCTGGCTGAGGGTGGGGTTTGCTGGTTGTGCTTCACTGGAGCAGCCCCACGGGCTTGTTTTGGGGGTTGCAGGTGACTGCTGTGCTCTGCAGAATTGTCTGGGACCACCCCTGCTCTCCCCCTCGTCGCACGAGCCTTGGGGACCGTGCAGGAATGTGACATCCCACCAGATCTGATGGCAACAGGTGTGAGCTCGTGGCGCTCTGAGCCCTGAGCTGCCACAGCACCGTGGGGACACAGTCCCCCAGTCCCTGGGTGCTGTCACCTTCCCCAGCCATCACCTCCAGCTGGGGTTGCCTTACCCCGAGCTCCTGGCCATGCAGGATCACAGATTTATTTCTGCTCTCAAGGCCTCTGGTAGAAGCCCGCGAGCTGAGCGTGGTGCACCCTGTGGTGGCACTGCCATCGTGGTGTGGGACAGCAGTGTGCCAGCACTGTGTCACTNGCCGAGCGGCGTTGCCTGTGCCTGCTCCCGTCCCCGCGCCTGTGCCTGTGCCCGGCCCCGCACAAAGAGCCCTTCTCAGGCGGCCCCAAGCTCCGCATTCCCCCGCGCAGCCACCCAGAAGCGCCGTCGCCCCGCGGCCGCGGCGCCCGGGGCTCGGAGCCGCCGGCGAGCCGGGCACCGTCCGCGGGCGCCGGCAGCTGCTCTGCCTCATTAGGATGCACACCTGCTCCCCGCCGCCCTTTGTGTGCCGAGCAGATGCCCTGATTTATTATTATACACATTTTCTTTTTNCGAGCTCCTGGCCATGCAGGATCACAGATTTATTTCTGCTCTCAAGGCCTCTGGTAGAAGCCCGCGAGCTGAGCGTGGTGCACCCTGTGGTGGCACTGCCATCGTGGTGAGGGACAGCAGTGTGCCAGCACTGTGTCACTCCTCCCATGCCCTGCTCACTGTGGCTGCATGGCACAGCCCAGCCAGGACAGAACATCCCCCTCTGGAGGAGCTGTAATGTGAGCAGAGCTGCTTGGGGACAAAACCTGTGCAAGGCGTGTTGCAGACGGGATACAAGAGACACCACACGGGAGGGTTTGGGCCTCATCCCTGGGATTTTTTGGTGTCAGGTGCACAACTTTGCTCAGTCCTCACTTTCCCCCCTCTGCCACACATCCTGCCCAGCCCCAGGATGGCTGGTGGGATTTGCCCTCAGGGCATATCCCTGTTGCCAGCCCCAATCCTGCTCCAGCCCAGGTGGCCAATGGTGACAGATGGTGAAGCCGGTGGTGGCATCGGGGGTTCTTTTCTCAGGGCCTCCCCCCCTGCAGAGGGATGCAGCAGCCAGGGCCACCCACCCTCCTTGTGCAGTGTTTTGCCTTTGGGGAAGCTCTCAGCTGACTGCGAGGAGCAGGAACGTGTCCCACCTGTTGCCAGCCAATGCTGAGCCCCTGCTTAATTGTGTTTGAGTGATTTAGGATAGAGGGAGGATAAAAATAGCTGTGGCGATGCAGAGACCCTGATGTGGGCAGGGAGCAGGGCTATCCCCATGCTGCCTGGCCCTGTGGATTTGGTGTGGGTATGGGCCTGCTCCTCTTGTCCCCACCGTGTGTCCCTTGTGCCTCACTTTCCTCTCCAGCAGGGAGGGGAGGGAGAAGAATCTCCCCGCCATGAGACGCAGGATGTCAGCGCCGCGGCTGCGGTTGTGCAAGTCAGCACAGGCCCCTCCATGGGGGACGCCTTTGTTCCCAGCACCTCTTTCATCTTCCTCTTCCCAGCCCGGAGCAGCCAGGGCACCTCAGCACAGCCCAAACCCGACATGCCGGGCTGCAGCGCGGGGCTGGGCCGCTCCCCGAGGGCGCTCGGTGCCCTCCGGCCGCTCGGGGCCACCCCGCTGACGGCGCCTCTCGCCCCTGCCAGGTGTAGCGGTGCCTACGTGGGCGAGCGGTGCCAGCTGCCCAACCCCTGCCTGAGCTCCCCCTGCAAGAACGCCGGCACCTGCACGGCCGTAGTGCGCGGCAGCACCGTGGATTACACCTGCGCCTGCCGCCTGGGCTTCACCGACGAGCTGTGCCTGACGCCCCGCGACAACGTCTGCCTCAGCAACCCCTGCCGCAACGGCGGCACCTGCGACCTGCTGACGCTCAGCGAGTACAAGTGCCGCTGCCCGCCCGGCTGGTCAGGTGAGGGGTGGCACCTGGGCACACGGCTTGCGACAGGGGTTAGCCCCGCGGGTGGAGAGCTGCCTCTGGTTTTGGCTTTGGGGAGGTGGGGAGGGTGGTCTGTGAATGTGAGTTGGGAGTGGGTGGATTGTGACCCTCCTGGGGTTTGAAGTGGGGGAATTGGTTACAACCAGTCCTTGATCCAGGGCTGCACCGCGGTGTAGATTGCTGCCACCAAGAGCTGGTCTTTGCATCCTCACCCTCCCCTCCCTGCCCTCCGCAGGCAAAACCTGCCAGCAGGCCGACCCCTGCGCCTCCAACCCCTGCGCCAACGGGGGCCAGTGCGTGCCCTTCGAAGCCCACTACGTCTGCCGCTGCACCGCCGGCTTCCACGGCGCCAACTGCAAGCAGGACGTCAACGAGTGCAACCTCTCCCCGCCCGTCTGCAAGAACGGCGGCAGCTGCACCAACGAGGTGGGCACCTACCAGTGCTCCTGCAAGCCGGCCTACACCGGGCAGAACTGCGAGCACCTCTACGTGCCCTGCAACCCCTCGCCCTGCCAGAACGGGGGCACCTGCCGCCAGATCGGGGACACCACCTACGACTGCACCTGCCTGCCAGGTAGGGAGGGAGAGGGATGCGGGGAGCCTCTTGTTGCAGCGCCTTTGTCCGCCCTAAATGAGCAGGGCCTGAATTTCACGCAGGTTGTGGCTCTGGGAGGGGCAAAACCCTCTGGTTGTGCCATGTGCTTTTGGGAAGATGTCGGGCAGCGATGCCCGAGGAGGAGAGTTCATCTGGGGGCTTTATATACTTTGTGCTTCACCAAAATAGCTCTTCCAAAACAACTGTTTGAGCAGAGGCCCCTGTGCGGATGCTCATATTCCAGAATAAGAGTGCCTTTTTCCGCTTTAGCTTAATCCACTTCCAGAATGGAATAATTAGCCCGGAATAGCTATTTTGGAAAGTTTCCGAGTGCTAATGGAGCTGGGGAAGGAAGACCCTCTCTGTGCTCGCTGCTGCTCCCTCTGGCAAGCTCTGGAGCAGCCCAGCAAGATTGCAGCCTCTGGCATGGAGAGATCCTGTGGAGGGGCCTGGTGAGCACTGTGAGCTTGGCACCCTGGAAGGGAGCTTGGCACCCTGGAAAGGAGCTTGGCATCCTGCAAACCCTGGAGAAGAACAGCAGCTGTGAAAGGGCCCCCTGACCCCAGCAAGCCCTTTCACTTCTGCCCTTGGACAGCTGGTCTGCAGCGCAGTCAGAGCAGGGATGGAAGGGACTGAGCAGCTCCACACCCCGCCCCGTCCCTGGGTCAGCTGGAGAAATGAAACCATGGAGTTTCAGCCCAGAGCCACACTCAGACCAGGTTGTGTTTCCTGGGATGAGTGCTGCTCCTCACCCGAGCCAGCCACACTGGCCAGCTGTGGCAGATGTGGAGGGGGGTGCAGCCACCCTGTCCCTGGGGAGGAAGCTGTGGGCAGCACTGCACTGCCTGAGGAGCCTCTTGTGGGAGTGGTTTGATCCTCTGGTCACCCAGAGCCCAGCAGTGGCCACAGCAGGATGAGGGTTGGGTGGCTTCTCTGCTCTGCACCCTCGGCATTGCCACGGGGAGCTCCAGCCTCCCTCCCTGTGCCTCCTGCCCCATCTCTGCTGGGGATGTGGTAGCAGGGTGGGGATGGGGTCTCCCAGATGGCACAGACACCCACATCCTGCTGCCAGCCCAGCCTAGGGGAAGATAAGTGATCCCTGAGAGCCGTGTGGGGGATCTTGTCTTGATCTCTGACACAGGTTCAGAGGTTCCATCCCCTTCCCAAAGCCTTTGGCTGCAGTAACTCAGGAATCTCATTAACCACCCAGAACAGCCAGGGCCCTGCAGGATCTCCTGCCTCACCTGCACCCCTGCTCAGCCAGGCTGGAGCAAAGCTCCTGTCCTTAGGGGCACTGAGGTGTGGGGCTGACCGGGCGAGCAGTGCCAGGAAGGAAGCCTTTCTTTCCAGGATGAGCTGCCGGGGGCAGTGCTCTGTTGGAGCAGCTCCGAGCCCTGTCCCGCAGGGATGGGCAGGTGGAGGTGGCAGGAGGAGCCGTGCTGGCCCTGCCCTGCCATTCTGCTGACGAGGCACTTTCCCTGAGCAGCACGGCAGGGCGAGGCACGGCCCTGGGGGAGATCCCTGCTCCCGGCAGGATCCACGCTGTCACACCCAGCCGCGGCTCCGTGGGTTGTTTCCAGGAGATTTGCATCCTGCAGGAGCTGCTTCACCTCCCGTGGGGTGGCACAGCCCCTGCTCCATGGGGACAGGGGGTCCCTCAGCACCTCCTCCATCCCACACGATGCAGGAGCTGCACCAACAGCAGAGGCAGAGGGACAGGGGGCTGTTCCTCATGATAAGGGGGTGATTGATATGCTGGTATGTGGCACAGCAAACCTGGAACAATGTCCCCTTTTCATTCCCAGAGAGGCCTGGCCCTACCGAGTCTCCTCAAGTTAAACTAATCTTGGCTGTTTTATCGTGCCATCGCTGCAGAATGTAACCCTGAGTTTAAAGTAATTGCTGTACTAATTACTCATTTGGATGGTTCAAAATGAGTTAATCCTGGTATCTAGGACATTTCAAGTTATTGCTGCACTGCTCAGGCTCAGGCCAGCTGCTTAAAAATGAGGGTTAAATCAATGTTATCTGCTCTGGACTCAAAACAGTCACAAAAAGCTGTGGCTGCTCCCCATGGGATGGGGCTGGGGAGAAGAAAATGTGGAGAGAGTGAGGGGAAAGCTCCCAACTGAACCAGGGTCTGGGGTCCCACAGAGGATGAGTCTCAGCACCTGGTCCTTACCTGTGGAGGTGACATTTTGAGCTGTCTGTGCAGGGAGCAGTCCGGTCTGGACCTGCAGAATGCCCTGGGATTTTGGGGGAGCTGCAGATGGGCACTTGCACTGTGGGGCTGGTGTTGCCATCCCAAACCCCAAGCAGCTGGGTCAGGAGTTTTTAACACAAATGCCAGTCAGAGGTGGCTTGGCAGATGTCCTGAGAAGGGCCTGGCTGCTTTGTTCCTGCTGGAGAGGCCGGGGGTGGCAGGGTTTCCATGCCATCAGCTGCAGGTGATAACAAACCCAAGCAGGAGGTGGGCTGGGATGAGCCCAGCGCCGTGTGGGATCGTGGCTCGCCCTGGCAGGGACTTGGATCCCCCTCAGGGGCAAGCACTGCTGCTGAGGCTCTTTACAAGTGAAATTAAACGCCGGTGATTCAGCACTGGGTGCCACAAGCCTTCGTGGGAGCAGCCCTGCTTTGTTCTGCCTTGGTGGAGTCAGATCCTCCACTGCTCGGAGCTGGAGGCTCTGGCAGCAGGGATGCCCTGCCCTGTGCAGAGGAAGCTGCAGCCTGCCAGGCCCCAGCAGAGGTGGGGTAGGGATGGAGATGAAACCAGGCAGCTGCTTCAAAGCCAGGCTGGGAGCACCTGGCTGAGCACCTGATAATGAACAACCTGCTGGTGGTGGGGGGTGTCGAGGGGCGAGGTGGTGACACTGCCAGTGGGGGAGTTGGCATCACAGCAGGTGTCTCCTCTGTGCAGGGTTCACAGGTCAGAACTGTGAGGAGAACATCAATGACTGTCCAGGCAACAACTGCAAGAATGGGGGCACCTGCGTGGACGGTGTCAACACCTACAACTGCCAGTGCCCACCTGAGTGGACAGGTAATGCCAGGAATGAGGGTGGCACAGGGCTGGGAGGATGGGTCCTGCCTGGGGGGGATGTTGGGCACAGAGTGTGGGCAGAGCTGCCCTGCTTCACATCAGGAGCGGGTCAGTGCCAGCTTCACACAGGTGCCCTGTCCCCTGGCAGGTCAGTACTGCACTGAGGACGTGGACGAGTGCCAGCTGATGCCCAACGCCTGCCAGAACGGTGGCACCTGCCACAACAACCACGGTGGCTACAACTGTGTCTGTGTGAACGGCTGGACGGGCGAGGACTGCAGCGAGAACATCGATGACTGTGCCATGGCCGCCTGCTTCCACGGGGCCACCTGCCACGACCGGGTGGCCTCCTTCTACTGCGAGTGCCCCCACGGCCGCACAGGTGAGGCCCTGTCCCACCTTGTCCCCTGCCCTCCATGTCCCCTTGGCTCCCTGGTGCAGTCTTGGTCGGCAGTGACTCGTGTGCCCATCATCCCTGACGTGCACCTGCCTTTTGCTGCCCAGGTTTGCTGTGCCACCTGGATGATGCCTGCATCAGCAACCCCTGCAACGAGGGCTCTAACTGTGACACCAACCCCGTCAATGGCAAAGCCATCTGCACGTGTCCCTCGGGGTACATGGGGCCAGCCTGCAACCAGGACGTGGATGAGTGCTCGCTGGGTGAGCTCACAGGGGTGGCAGCAGCACGGCTGGGGAAGGCTCTGGCACAGCCAGGAGCGAGTCCTGAGAGCTGTGCTTGTGTTTTACAGGAGCCAACCCATGTGAGCACGCGGGGAAGTGCATCAACACCCAAGGGTCCTTCCAGTGCCAGTGTCTGCAGGGCTACTCGGGCCCTCGCTGTGAGATCGATGTCAATGAGTGCCTCTCCAACCCCTGCCAGAATGATGCCACCTGCCTGGACCAGATTGGGGAGTTCCAGTGCATCTGCATGCCCGGTGTGTGGGCAGCCCTGTGGGCTCAGCCTTAGTGCTGGGGGTGGGCAGTTGGGAGGGATTTGGGTGCTCCTAAGCTTCAGCTCAGTGCAGGGTTGAGTGAACAGCTCCTGTGTGCTTGGGGACAGCACAGAAAAGAAAGAGCTCAGTAAAGATTGTGTGGTGGGGGACAAGAAGTGAGAGTTGGGCACCATCAGCCCTGCCCTGGACTCCTCCTCTTGCCAGTCCTGCTGGCTTGGATCGAGCCAAAGCCTGTTGAGGCAGGGTGGACAACTATGGAGCAGCTTGTGCATCAAATCCCACCACATGCAGAACAGCTCCTGAGCTGCCCTTTAAAGATGGGGGGAGCAGGTGTGCCCAGGTGTAACGCACCTGTATCAGCCCTGTGCCATGGTGCTGACAGTGCTGGGTCTCTCGGCAGGGTACGAGGGGGTTTACTGCGAGATCAACACGGATGAATGTGCCAGCAGCCCCTGCCTGCACAACGGCAACTGCCTGGACAAGATCAACGAGTTCCACTGCGAGTGCCCCACTGGTACGTGGCACCCCTCCCACTGCCAGCATCCATCCCTCTGCCACATCCGTCCCACTGCCAGCATCCATCCCTCTGCCACATCCATCCCACTGCCAGCATCCATCCCACTGCCACTGTGGTGGAAACAAAGCCAGGACGCATCCAGCCTCGAGCCAAGAACGGGCTGCTTAAATTTCATAGCCCTCTGAAATGGGGAGGGTGTATGGAGCACCTCTTGGTGCTTTGGAGGAGGCTTCTCCAGTTGCAATGAAGGGCTGAGCCCCGTGCAGGGGATGCTGCTCCAGCTCCGGCCCATGGGAGAGGGGAAGGAGGATTAAACCCCACGACTTTGCACTTGAAAAGGCCCCTCTTTGGGAAGGAGGGCTGGGGGCTGGGGGGGGCCGCACCAGCGGCTTTGAATGCGGTGTCAAAGTCACGGGGTGGAGCAGAGAATGGGGAGACGGTTAATCTGTGAAAGGAGGTTTTGAAGTTCAGAGACTTTGCTCCTCTAGAGATGTAAATAAGATGCTCTCAATGGTGGGTCGCAGCCCCGCATTCAGGGCCCCCAGCAGCCGTCCCCATGGAAACCCGGCGCCCCGGCCGGGATGCGGGGGGCCGGCGGGAGCGGGGCGGGGGGGCCCGGCGGGAGCTGCCCGCCGCAGGGAGGGGAGCCCGGCGGGTCCGGCCGTGCACCGGGACGTGACTTCTCCCTCCGTTCCAGGCTTCAACGGGCACCTGTGCCAGTTTGACATCGACGAGTGTGCCAGCACCCNGCCCCCTGATGTGCCATAAAACCACACTGACAAATCATTTAGTGCCCACCTCTCCAAGGTGTCCCCAAACCATCCATCAGCGGGGTCGCTCCCTGCTGATGTGACTCCCGTGGGGCAGAACGTCCCTTTCCCTGGTGCTGGCAGAGCAAGTCGAGCTCTGGAGCCTGCTGGCCCCGGAGCCAGGTGTATGGAGCCTGGCACTCCTTAGGTGTGGCCCCGCAGCAGCCGTCCCACCGCGCTCCCGGCCGCCGGGGCGGCAGCGATGGGGGGAAGGCAGGAAGGAAGGAATAAAGCTGCCTCTATGGGGACGCAAGGTGCAGGGCCGCGGGGGCTCACCGACCGAAACCCAAGGAGCAGTTGCACAAAATGATGACTTGAGCCCTGGTGGCAAACAGTGGCTCTTTTGTGGAGCAGCTCCCGCCAGAAATCTTCCAGCTGAATGGCCTCTAATTAGTGTCTTGCTAATGCCAAGCCCCGATGAAAAGCTGCTATGTGGGCTTGGCGGGGTCTAGTCAAAGCTGTACTTTGTCCTCGGCTCTCCACCCCCAAACCCGGCGGGGAGGGAGCCGGCCAGGAGAATAGGAGCTGCCGGGGGGGGGGTGGTTATTATTCGGGGGTGCTTGCACGGCCCCCCCTCCCTCGTGCGCTCCGGGACGAGCCGCGGGCGAGCGCGGGGCCCCACTCCGCAGCCGAGGCTGCTTTAATGCAGGTCATTGTGCACCCCGGGACAAAGCCCCCGGGCTGGGGTCTGACCAGCCCCACCGCCAGCTCATCGGGGTGCTCCCTGCCTGCACCCCGCTCCTGGGGGTCCCAGGGGTCGTGGTGGGGCAGGTAAAGCCACCCCGGTGCGCTGTGTCACCACAACTGGCCAGGGTGGGAGGGAGTGTCCCCCATGCCCAGCCCATGTCCCCCATCCTCACCCTGTGTCCCTCCTGCTGGTGGCAGGTTTCACGGGCGCTCACTGCGAGGTTGACATCGATGAGTGTGACCCTGACCCGTGCCACTACGGCACCTGCAAGGATGGCATCGCCTCCTTCACCTGCCTCTGCCAGCCTGGCTACACGGGCCACCGCTGCGACATCAACATCAACGAGTGCCAGAGCCAGCCCTGCAAAAACGGGGGGACCTGCCAGGACAGGAACAACGCCTACAACTGCATCTGCCTCAAAGGGACCACAGGTGAGCAGGAGGGAATCCCTGGGGCTCCACATGGGTCGGCAGAGCCGGTGCAGCATCCCGCTCCTGTCCTCATCCCAGGGCAGGCTGGCCCTGGGCTGTCACCAGCAGCCACCCTGGTGCCAGGGCCAGCCTGGGGCATCCTGGGTGAGGGCGAGTTCTCCCGGTTTGGTGCCCAGCTCTGGCAGGAGCCACGCCCCAGCCGGGAGCTGCCCGTGGCAGAGGCGCTTTGTTGTGGGGTGGTGGTGGCGGTTGGTGCCAGCAGGCTTCATTTTACTGCTGTGTCGGGGCTGGGGACCTCCTAAAGACATCCCTCTCCTCTTGGGGACCCCCTAACAACACCCCTCTCCTCCCCAGGCGCCAACTGTGAGATCAACCTGGATGACTGTGCCAGCAGCCCCTGTGACTACGGCAAGTGCATCGACAAGATCAATGGCTACGAGTGCACCTGCGAGCCAGGGTACACAGGTGAGAGCAGGGCCTCCCACCCTGGGGACCTGCAGCTGCTGGTGCCTCACAAAACCAGGCCGAGGGTGCAATCAGGAAGGGGGGAGGCTGCCATCCTGCTTGTTTTACACCCTCCAGCGCTCCTGCTTGTTCAGGAGGGTGACCCCTGCTCAGTCCGAAATCAAAGGGGTGTCTGGTGCTGCGAATCCGACTCCCGCTGCGCCCACTCCCATGGGTATCAGGTTGCTGCCTTGTCAGACTGGTTTGTTTGATGGCTGCTGGAAATGGTGGAGGGCTTTGATGGGAGCAGCCCCCACCGCTCCCCGCTCGCACGGCCCCTTGTCCTCGGGCCCGCCGGGAGCTGAAATAAAGCCTGGCTTTGTGGGCTGTGGCAGGTAGGGTTACAGGCTGAAACCTCCTCCCTTCAGTGTTCCCTCCTGGGCCAAAGCAGCCCAGGGCTCGGCCTCTTCCCAGTCACGTTTAATGAAGGCAGGCAGGCGATGCAGGGTGTGAAGTCACCTCCTCCTGTGCAGCTGGCACACGTGTGCCCCGAGAGCTGAGCCTGCACAGACATTCCCTGGGTGCTTGGAGGGGGGAACTGCCTGCTGGGTGCACTCCCCACCCCGTGCCATGCACCCTTTTGGGGTAACTGTTCCTTGCTCCCCCTTTCCCAGGGCGCATGTGCAACATCAACATCGACGAGTGTGCCAGCAACCCCTGCCACAACGGGGGCACGTGCAAGGATGGCATCAATGGCTTCACCTGCCTCTGCCCCGAGGGCTTCCACGACCCCAAGTGCCTGTCTGAAGTGAACGAGTGCAACAGCAACCCCTGCATCCATGGGAAATGCCACGATGGATTGAATGGGTAGGCTGGAGGGTGCAGGGGTTGCTTGGGGGGCTGCGGGGACCAAAGGGTCTCCAGTATAGTCTGGGTTAGAGGAGGGTGAGGAGCTGCTCCCTGAGTTGGTGCTTGTCCATGGTCTGGGCCAGTGCCATGGGGTATTTCCCTGAAGGGACAGGATTTGCTGGATAAATGATGGCTGGTATAGCCTAGAGGGCCAGGTCAGACCAGCTCTTCATGCCCCAATTTTTCCCCAAAGCTACAAGTGTGACTGCGACCCTGGCTGGAGTGGGACAAACTGTGACATTAACAACAACGAGTGTGAATCCAACCCCTGCATGAACGGTGGCACCTGCAAGGACATGACCAGTGGCTACATCTGCACCTGCAGGGAGGGCTTCAGTGGTAAGTGGGGGGTTAGATTGGGTATTCTGAAAAATTTCTTCCTGAACATGGTGGTCAGGCACTGGAAAAAGCTGCCCAGGGAAGTGGTGGAGTCACCATGATTGGAAGTGTTCAAAAGGGGTGTGGATGTGGCACTTGGAGACATGAGATGGAGATGGGTTAATGGTTGGGCTTGATGATCCTAAAATCATCCTAAGGGCTTTTCCAGCATTAACGAATCTGTGATTCCATGATTCTGAGGGTGCAGCCAGGGATGCTGCCATGTTCCCCCTACACCAAGGCCTGGGTGGGAGCTGTGGGTGGGTGTTTCCATGATCCTGGGTGGGGTGGGGCTTCATTTTGGGGACTGCTGGGAGCTGTGGCAGTGCAGCATCCTGGAGACCTTCAGCATTTTGGGTGCTCCTGGCTGGAGCTGAGCACAGGAGGCTTTCCCAGGGCCGTGGGTGTGCTGTTGTCATTGCCACCATGTCCCCACTGTACCCCCAGCCCACTGCCACCTCCATCACAGCCACTTTTATCTATTTTCCTTAACACAGGCCCCAACTGCCAGACCAACATCAACGAATGTGCTTCCAACCCCTGCCTGAACCAGGGCACGTGCATCGATGATGTCGCTGGCTACACCTGCAACTGCCTCCTGCCCTACACAGGTGAGGGGAGCACCCCGTGCCCCACCACAGCTCTGTGGAACTTCATGTGTGACACCAAACTGGTCCCCAGCACAGGCAGTGAGCTGGCACTAAGCACGAAAGCTTCCCTCACTCTGCCCAGCCGAGGGGGCTGCCCACAGCCACGGCTCCACCTCTCCACGGCGCAGCTGGAGGAAATTTGCAGGAGTTTTGGGAAGCTGCCAGCCACAGCTTCCTCCCTTCCTCCTCTTCCTCCTCCTCCTCCTCCTCCTGGAGGGGCAGCAGCACCCAGGGGCTGCCCTACTCACACCCCTGCCTTCCCCAGCCGTGGTGCCTGTGCTGGAAAAGGCGAGCCGAGGCCGAGGGGCCGGGGGATTCTGCTGAGCCAATTCCTGTTTGCCGGCCCTGCGCTTCCGCTGGCGCAGCCCAGCACAATTGCAGGAAGCCATGAGCCGTTTCCTGCCCTCTCCAGTGGCCATAGAAACCCCTGGGGGGGTGGGGGGATGGGGACTGGGCAGGCAGGGAGGGGAAGGCTCTGGAAAATAGCAAAGGCCAGTTCAGGAGATATTGGCTGACAGGGAAGATAAGGGTTCGGAGGGAACGTGTCCCCTGGCTGGACGTAAACAGGAAAAGCAGCAGAGAGGGAAGGGGGGAGGGAGTGCAAGGGGGAAAAGACACCCCGAGCACACTTCCCTGCCAAAGGAAGTGTGCAGTGCTTTAATGCAGCCCGGATAGCCAGGGCTCAAAAGTTTGGGGGTGTCCAGGGTCATGGGTGACCAGGAATGGAGGAGGCACCCCCAGCTGGGCTGCCCTGGGGTGCTGGGGAAGTCCAGAGCCTTCCCCAGATTGGCAGCAGCCCAGGGCAGGGGACAGGGATGGTGAGGTCTTGGGCCACCTGTCATTTTGGAGGGTGTCAGTGGGTGCTTGTGCCTGTGCAGGAGCCACCTGTGAGGACGTGCTGGCCCCCTGCGCTGGCAGCCCCTGCAAGAACGGTGGCGAGTGCCAGGAGTCAGAGGACTACAAGAGCTTCTCCTGCAGCTGCCCCCCTGGCTGGCAAGGTATGGGCATGGCCATTTTGGGGGTTAGAACCCCCTGCTCCCCTCAGGGAGGGAAAGGCACAGGGGAGGGAGCCAGGCCTGTGGGAGGGTCCTAACCTGCCCCATGGCTCAGCTGGGTGGAGAGGATGTGACCATTGCCTGCATCTCTTGGTTCCTGCTCTGGTGTGAGCAGTGCCCCAGATGTCATTGCCACCTCTGGGGCTTTCACCAGCACCGCCAGCCCACACAATCCCTGTCCTGCTCTGTCCCCAGGTCAGACCTGTGAGATCGACATCAACGAGTGTGTGAAGAGCCCCTGCAGGAACGGGGCCACGTGCCAGAACACCAACGGGAGCTATCGCTGCGCCTGCCGGACCGGCTTCTCCGGCCGCAACTGCGACACCGACATCGACGACTGCAAGCCCAGTAAGAGCAGGGGCTGCCCCCGACTGCACCAACCAAGCCCTGAGCCTCACTGCCCTCCCTGGGGCTGGGATTCTCCTCCCCATGCAGGGACCAGCCCCGGCTGCTGGTGTGGCCTGGGCTGTGCTGCAAGCCCTGCATGGCTTCTGGCACCATCACACGTGTCCCTGCTGAGCTGTGCCAGTCCAAGGCCAGATGTGAGCAGGAGGAAGGAGGCTGGGGGATAATGTGTGCCGTGGGTTCTCCTTGTGCCCAGTCTCCTGGTGGGGTTGGTCTGGCTTCTGCCTAGTCCGTGGGCTCAGTCCCATTCCTCCACTTGGCTAGGGAATGTGTTTGGGGACAGAGCTGTGGGGCTGGGCTGTGGCACCACAGCTGGACCCATCACATGCTCACATGCACGCTCCTCCTCTCCAGATCCGTGCCACAATGGTGGCTCCTGCTCCGATGGCATTGGCACGTTCTTCTGCGAGTGCCTGGCTGGTTTCCGTGGGCCCAAGTGTGAGGAGGACATCAATGAGTGTGCCAGCAACCCCTGCAAGAACGGGGCCAACTGCACCGACTGCGTCAACAGCTACACCTGCACCTGCCCCTCCGGCTTCAGCGGCATCCACTGCGAGAACAACACCCCTGACTGCACAGAGAGGTACAGTCCTGCCAGCTGGGACAAGGGGCTGAGCTCTCTGTGCTGCCCTGGGTTGGTGTGTGGGACCTTTGGCATGGGGTGTGACTCATGTGACCAGTGGTGACTCACTGTGCTGTGATGTCTGTGTCCCCAGCTCCTGCTTCAACGGTGGGACCTGCGTGGATGGCATCAACACCTTCACCTGCGTGTGCCTGCCCGGCTTCACGGGCAGCTACTGCGAGCACAACATCAACGAGTGTGACTCCAAGCCGTGCCTGAACGGGGGCACGTGTCAGGACAGCTACGGGACGTACAAGTGCACCTGTCCCCAGGGATACACCGGGCTCAACTGCCAGGTACGGCAAGCTTGGGTGGATGCTGCTGGGGGGATCTTGGGAGTCACTGCAGTCTCCACTCCTGAAAAGCCCTGCTGGGTCCTCACTCTCATGTCTCACCCTGCTCCCCCAGAACCTGGTGCGTTGGTGTGACTCCTCTCCCTGCAAAAACGGGGGCAAGTGCTGGCAGACCAGCAACCTGTACCACTGCGAGTGCAACAGCGGCTGGACAGGGCTCTACTGCGATGTCCCCAGCGTGTCCTGTGAGGTGGCTGCTAAGCAGCAAGGTAAGGGCCTGCCATGTGTACAGGGCCAGGCTGGGGTCCCCAGGTGTCCCCCTGTGCTGGGCACTGGGCAGGGATGTGGCCGGTTCTCTTGGTGGCACAGAGTGATCTCAAGGATTGTTTTAGGATGCACCCCCAAGGCTGTGATTCCCTGTGGGATGTGCGGTGGCCAGGACATGGCCCTGTGGTGCGTGGGTGTCACCAAGGTGCCTCTGCTCTCCCTGACAGGTATCGATGTAGCACATCTCTGCAGGAACTCGGGGCTCTGTGTGGACACTGGCAACACCCATTTCTGCCGCTGCCAAGCTGGCTACACCGGCAGCTACTGCGAGGAGCAGGTGGATGAGTGCTCCCCCAACCCCTGCCAGAACGGAGCCACCTGCACAGACTACCTGGGAGGCTACTCCTGCGAGGTGGGTGCCTGGGGGACAAGAATTCCCCTCAGTTTTACTGCCTTTCTGCTGCCTGAGATGCTGCCATAGGGCAGGATGCTCCTTTACCAAGTTGGAGGCCAGGGTGCTGGCTGTGCTCCTGCAGCCATATGGGAATGGAGGGAACCTCCCTGATAGTTCCTCTCTTTCCTCCTCACAGTGTGTGGCTGGTTATCATGGAGTTAACTGCTCAGAGGAGATCAATGAGTGCTTGTCCCACCCATGCCAGAATGGAGGAACCTGCATCGATCTCATCAATACCTACAAATGCTCCTGCCCCAGAGGAACTCAAGGTAAATTGATTCCCCAGGCTGGGGCATTAGTGGGCTGAGTGCAGATATCCTTGGATTCTGCTCATTAGCTGCTCGGGCTGGCAGCAGCAAACGCAGGGGGCGAGGTCTGTGCTTGCTCGCGGGCTTAGCCGTCAAGGCCACACAGCCTTGGCCACGTGGTGCCACGTCCCTCGTGCCCGAGAAGTGGCTCAGGCTGCCACTGATGTGGTCAGGCTCAGCCCCTTGGCAGGGAAGGCTCACACGAGGGAGCAGCAGGCACCCCCCGATACTGTTTGATGAGCTGTGTGGGTTGTTCCCCCCTCTCTCTAGGGGTGCACTGTGAGATCAATGTGGATGACTGCAGCCCTTTCTTTGATCCTGTCACCCTGGGGCCCAAGTGCTTTAACAATGGCAAGTGCAAGGATCGGGTAGGTGGCTACAGCTGCATCTGCCCCCCTGGCTTTGTAGGGGAGCGCTGCGAGGGAGATGTCAACGAGTGCCTGTCCAACCCCTGCGACGCCCGCGGCACCCAGAACTGCGTGCAGCGGGTCAACGACTACAAATGCGAGTGCCGACCTGGCTATGCGGGTGAGCACTGCGTGTCCTCTGCTCCCAGGGTGCAGCCTCCAGGCACCCCTTCTCTGCTCCTCACACACTGCTCTCCCTCGCAGGCCGTCGCTGTGACACCGTGGTGGACGGCTGCAAAGGCAAACCCTGCAGGAATGGGGGAACTTGTGCTGTTGCCAGCAACACTGGCCGTGGCTTCATCTGCAAGTGCCCCCCGGTAGGTGTCTGCTCCTCTCCAGCTCTGGCAGGGAATGTTGCGTGGGTATGAGGCCAGTTTAGCTTCCTGAGGCTTCCCCAGCTGGGGTAGGCATGGATGGGAGGATGCTTTGTTGTGGGTGCATCCGTAAATGTGCACCCTCCATGCTTGCAAGGATGCTGGAATAGAGTTAAGGAGGAGATGTCTCGGGCATGAAGGTTGAACAGGCTGAATGTTATTTGCACCACACAAAGTGGGAGAGGCAGCTGTGGAGAAGAGCTCCCTTCCCTTTGAGGGGATGCTCTGACGGCCTTTACATTCAAGATTATTCCTGCCCATCACCAGTTCTAGAGGGTGAATTTTAGTTTCCCAGAGCACACATGTGTTAGTGCTGCTTGTAGCATCAGCCGTCCTGACTCCCTCCTTGCCGTGCCCTCCCCAGGGATTCGTGGGCGCCACCTGCGAGAACGACTCCCGCACCTGTGGGAACCTGCACTGCCTCAACGGTGGCACCTGCATCTCCATCCACAAGAGCTCCAAGTGCATGTGCACTCCAGCCTTCACGGGCCCCGAGTGCCAGTACCCGGCCAGCAGCCCCTGCACCTCCAACCCCTGCTACAACGGCGGCACCTGCGAGTTCTTCAGCGACGCCTCCCCTTACTACCGCTGCAACTGCCCCGCCAACTTCAACGGCCTCAACTGCCACATCCTCGACTTCGACTTCCAGGGGGGCATCGGGCAGGACATCATCCCCCCCAAGATCGAGGAGAAGTGCGAGATCGCCGTGTGCACGGGCTACGCTGGCAACAAGATCTGCGACGGGAAATGCAACAACCACGCCTGCGGCTGGGACGGGGGCGACTGCTCCCTCAACTTCAACGACCCCTGGAAGAACTGCTCCCAGTCTCTGCAGTGCTGGAAGTATTTCAACGATGGCAAGTGTGACTCTCAGTGCAATAACGCTGGCTGCCTCTACGATGGGTTTGACTGCCAGAAGTACGAGGGGCAGTGCAAGTGAGTGGTGTCTTTAAAACCGTCTTTAAAACCGTCTTTAAAACCTTCTTGTTTTAATGCCCATGGTCTCTGTGGTGACCCTCTGGTCCTTCTGATTGCGTCTGGTAAAACTCCTAGGCTCAGGCCTGCTGTTCACTCCCAACATTCTGTTCTGCTGCCTGTGCGGCTGCAATTCAAGCAACCACATCTCCCTGTTGGTCCTTCTGAGTTTATATCCACTTGGAAGCTCTCTGGGCTTGACTTATTGCAGATGGCTTCCCTGTCCTTGCTTGTATCACTCCACAGAAATGAATTCTCCAACTCACAGCAGTAACACAGTCAGTTTCAAGGCAGGGAGACCCCAGATGGAAGAGCAGCCAGGAAACATGATGATGTTAACATCCAAGCATTTCCCAAACATTGTCTTTGGCAACAGCAGGAACTTAGTCCCAGATTCCCGGACCAGCTCTGGTCTTAGTAACTATTCTGTGTCCCCATGCCTTCTCTGAGTCACAGGAATTTGTCCCTTTTTCTTTTACAATTTAACAGCTGCTCTCTCTCACCTGCAGCGGTGAATGCTTCACAGTGCTGCATGAAACAGCTGCTTTCTATGTAAACTGGTTTAGTGTCTGTCAGGGTGAAGAATATTTGTATAAAAAACAGACCACCACCGCTTTTCTCAGCAGATAGGTTTTATTTGCAGCACTTGGTCTAATTCTTTCTTCTGCCTTTCTCCTCCCTCCTCCCAGCCCTCTGTATGACCAGTACTGCAAAGACCACTTCTCGGATGGTCACTGCGACCAGGGCTGCAACAATTTTGAGTGCGAGTGGGATGGTCTGGACTGTGCAAACAACATGCCAGAGAAGCTGGCAGATGGCACACTGGTGGTGGTGGTCCTCATCACCCCCGAGAACCTGAAGAACAACTCCTTCAACTTCCTGCGGGAGCTGAGCCGCGTGCTGCACACCAACGTGGTCTTCAAGAAGAACCCCAAGGGGGAGTACATGATCTTCCCATACTATGGCAATGAGGAGGAGCTGAAAAAACATTACATCAAGAGGTCCACAGAGGACTGGTCAGATATGCCCAGTGCTGTCATCAACAAAGTGAAGAGCAGCCTCTACCCCAGGGCTGGCAGGAGGCAGAAGAGGGAGCTCGACCAGATGGACATCAGAGGGTAAGAGGGCTCCGTTTTCTCTGAGCAGCGCTCAGAGTTTGCTTTCTGTGTTGATAATAGTAACATGCTAGGAAGGGAAGGATGTAGGCCAGATGACTGTGTTTAGATGTTGCTTTCTGTGTGAACAGAAACCGGATTTTGCTCTCATGTGGGAAAAACGGAGTGATCATTCAGGAATCCCTGGTACAATGCTGCGCCGACTCTCACGATTGAAGGAGTCCTGTGCATTGTTGGGAGCCGGGGCTGGGCTGGGTGGGACCTGGAAGCAGAGGTTGGCCTGACCAACTGTCTGACTTCAGGAAGTCATTAAGCTAAGCCTCATTTTCTCCCTGGGAAATGCTTTCTAGAGCTTTGTTGTAAAACTCAATTACTGCAATCTGTGTTTGGAGATCTTTAGTGTAAACATACACATCTAACCTGCTCCCTCTCCATGGACTCAATCAAAAACGCCTGAAAGCAAAGGAGTTAGAGCAGGGGAACTGATGTGAGAAGATCTGAAGGCTCCCAAACAGCATAATTTAAGATACTGTAGTGTCTGGGTAATTTTAAAACATTGTGAGGCAGAGACTCCCTTCCACTCTTGTAGATAAAGAGCTGGATTTTATAGCATTCACATTAAAATCCAACAGACCGTGAGTGTGAGCTGCAGGCTTTGGGCCACAGGGAAGCAAGGAGATGGCTTCCCACCTTCTAATTCCCACTGATGGGGGTTAAAGAGGGAAGGGAGACAGGGCTGAGCCGTGTCCTCGGCGTGGTCATTGCTCTCTGTTCCTTATTGACTCCTCTCTCTCTCACAGATCCATCGTCTACTTGGAAATTGATAACCGCCAGTGCATCCAGTCATCTTCCCAGTGCTTCCAGAGTGCCACCGATGTGGCAGCATTCCTGGGAGCTTTGGCCTCCCTTGGCAACCTCAACATACCCTACAAAATTGAAGCTGTCAAAAGTAAGTACAGCTGGTCAGCTGGGGAGGAGAGACAGCCAAAACTTTCCAGCCTTCCCCGAGTTTAGTTACCTGTCAATTGGCTGCATTTGAGCACAGCCTGGTTTTAATAACCTCACATATTTATTTTTCTTTCCTTTAAGTCTTTTCCTTAAAAAAATTGGAAACCCGCTCTATTATTTTTGCTTATTCCAGGTTTTATTTCAAAATCATTATCACTCTAAAAGTTATTAAAAAAAAAAAGAAAAAGAAAACCCAAGCAGCTCCAATCAATCAGTGACATGCAAGGAGTTGAAGTTTGTATCTTGAAAATCCCCCCTAAATCCTTTTGTCTTAACAGCTCAATGCAAGCGCAGTGATTTGAAGTTTGCTAATCCTTTTCCTTAAAGGAGAAAAAAGTGAAGCTGTCTCCTGGTGCAGCCTGCCTTGTGCAGCCGAGAATTTGCCGATAGTTTGCAATTCTGATTAATAGCGTATAAAATGACCTTATTTTGGGGAGGGGGTGGGGGGGGGGAAAGCTGATTCAGATCAGACTTAGGTACCTCTATTAACTAATTTTCCTTCATTTCCACTCCGTCCCCGGTTTGCTATGCAGCTGAATGCCTCAGCATCTCTCTGTGCCCCGCTGTTCTGCAGGTGAAACGGCCGAGCCCACGAAGAACTCGCAGCTGTATCCTATGTACGTGGTGGTGGCTGCACTGGTCCTGCTGGCCTTCATCGGACTGGGAGTGCTGGTGTCCCGCAAGCGCCGCAGGGAGCATGGGCAGCTCTGGTTCCCAGAAGGCTTCAAGGTGACAGAGTCCAGCAAGAAGAAGCGGCGGGAGCCCCTCGGGGAGGATTCTGTTGGGCTGAAGTGAGTAATTTGCTTGCTAAACCCGGTGAACGCAGCGCAGGGCTCTGCTGAGAGAGCCCGCCGGAGTTTTGTTCTCTGTTGGTGTGGCAGGGAGGAGAAAAATCAGGGGACTTGCAGTTCTGCATGAGATAAAAACCAGTGTTCTATCTGGTTCGTGCACTTGGTAAAAAATGAAAGGCAGCCTGAGGGGGAACCTCCTGGAAATTGGTTGATTCTTCTTTCAGTTTCTGCCTGTACACAGACAAACATCACAAACAGTTCCTGCAGAGGAGATAACTTTTTGTGCTGTTTTATTTTTAAAGACCCCTCAAAAATGCTTCGGACGGCACGCTGATGGATGACAACCAGAATGAGTGGGGTGATGAGGAGACCTTGGACACCAAGAAGTTCAGGGTAAGCTCTCTGCCACATTCCCTCCCTGTGCTGCAGGTTTGGGCTTGTTGAAGGAGCAGGGGGCCCCTTGGGGCCCCTCATTGCTGCTCCCAGCTCCTTTGCAAACCCACCTGTGACAAACACACCCTGGAGGTTTGCAGAGCTTCCCAGGCTGGAGCTCAGCCCAGGGTGATTTCTGGGAGCTCATTCCCTGCTGCCCCCCTCAGTTTGAGGAGCAGGCGATGCTGCCGGACACGGATGACCAGACTGACCACAGGCAGTGGACACAGCAGCACCTGGACGCCGCTGACCTACGCATTTCCTCCATGGCCCCCACACCTCCACAGGGGGAGATCGATGCTGACTGCATGGATGTCAACGTCAGAGGGCCGGGTAAGGACCCCCTGCACTTCTGCACTGGCTGTCAGCTCATGTCAAACCCTTCCTCAGGCCCTGCAGGGGAGCAGCCCCACAGCCCTACCTGTCCCTTGCTGGTGCAGAGTCACTGCTACAAGTTCTGCACCACAGGGTTGCTGTTGTGTGTGATTTACAGAGAGAACCTGTCACATTTTGCTTTCCACGAGAGCTCTTTTGTTCAGTCACTGAGGTGGAAATTACAGAAATACCTATTAAATCACCCAGGTCCTCTCTCTGCTGCTCCTGTATTCCTCTCCTCCCACCCAGCTGTACATTTCACATTCTTTCCAGGTTTTTAACAATGGTTAATAGGTTTTTAAATTCTTACAAACACTTGGTCTTCCCCATGTCTGTGAAATTGTCCTCTGAAATAATGAAGGTATTTACCATGCTCGATTTGCTTTGAGCAGCCTTCCTTACAAACTGCATCTTACACGGAGTAGATGAAATAGGGAAAGCAGTGAGCGGTGAGATACCACTGAGGAATTTCAGATCCATATCAGAGGAAGGATATTCGTGTTTGATGTTCAGAACTAGCCAGGAACTCAGTCTTGGTGCACCCAGGAGAATAAGCATCTATCTCAGACAGAGCGTCTGGCTGAGCCTGCTGCATTACAGAGGGTAAAAAACCCTTTTTTCCCCGGGTTCCCCTGTGCTTTCAGACGGCTTCACCCCGCTCATGATCGCCTCGTGCAGCGGGGGAGGGCTGGAGACCGGCAACAGCGAGGAGGAGGACGACGCTCCCGCTGTCATCTCGGACTTCATCTACCAGGGGGCCAGCCTGCACAACCAGACTGACCGCACGGGCGAGACCGCCCTGCACCTGGCTGCCAGGTACTCCCGCTCGGACGCTGCCAAGCGCCTGCTGGAGGCCAGTGCTGATGCCAACATCCAGGACAACATGGGCCGGACGCCCCTCCACGCCGCCGTCTCTGCCGATGCTCAAGGAGTGTTCCAGGTAATCGATGCTTTGGCCGCCAGTTTTGGGGGTTTCGGGGGGGAATAGGGGTGCTACGTGAAGAGCCTTGGCAGAGGGTCTCCTGCTCGCCTGGGCAAGGTGTGGGGTGACAGATTTTAAAAATTAAGCCACTGTTGTCTTGGGGCACAGGAAAGCAGTGATGCCCCTGGCAGCATCCCTGGGCTGGGAGCAGAACTGGAGGGATGAACCTTTGGAAAGGGTGTTGCAGGTCCTGAGACCTGGATACCTGGAGTGCCTCGCTGTCTGCCCCTCCTAATGGCTGTGTTGCCTCTGCTTTGGCCCTTCTTGTGGCAGATCCTGATTAGGAACAGGGCTACAGACCTGGATGCCCGAATGCATGACGGGACCACTCCCCTGATCCTGGCTGCTCGCTTGGCTGTGGAGGGGATGCTGGATGACCTCATCAACTGCCACGCTGACGTCAACGCCGTGGATGATTTAGGTACTGGGGCAGCTAAAACTCCAGTTCACCCAGACGTGGGACTAAAGGGCTGCTTGCTGTTGATCTCAGCACTCTCTGATGTGTGTTGTATTTCGTGGTTTTCCTCTCCAGGCAAGTCAGCCCTGCACTGGGCAGCTGCTGTGAATAATGTGGAAGCTGCAATGGTGCTCCTGAAGAATGGTGCCAATAAGGACATGCAGAATAATAAGGTAAGATCTCCTAGGCTGATGTATGCAAGGGAAGAACCATTTGGGGAGTCTGTTAAAGAGTAATTTCTGGCTAAAATACAAACATCTGGCACGATAGTCTGATTTGATTGTTCTGCTGTGAACGAGGTTGTTGGATTTGGCTGAAAGGATCGCTGTGGGATTTGGTTGTAGGGGTGATGTTGAGGGGCTGTGCAATGCCAGTGTCTTTGGGGCCACCTCCAGCATGTTCTGGGTCACTCGTAGGGTTCCTGTGGTATCAGTACAAGGACATGGCTCAGCAGGGTAGGGAAAGGCAGGAGCAAACCCTCACCAGAGGAGAGATGATGGCAGACCATCTCTTCCACCAACCACACGGGCGCGGAGCTCAGGGCAGTTGCTAGCCAGAAGAATCCGCCAACTCAACCCTAACCAAACCTTGCTGGCTTTCCAGGAGGAGACCCCGCTGTTCCTGGCGGCCAGAGAAGGGAGCTACGAGACCGCCAAGGTCCTGCTGGACCATTTTGCCAACCGGGACATCACGGACCACATGGACCGGCTGCCGCGGGACATCGCGCAGGAGCGCATGCACCACGACATCGTCCGGCTGCTGGACGAGTACAACCTGGTGCGGAGCCCCCCGCTGCACAACGGGCCCCTGGGGGCACCCACCCTGTCCCCCCCGCTCTGCTCCCCCAACAGCTACATCGGCAACCTCAAGCCCGCCGTGCAGGGCAAGAAGGCCAGGAAGCCGAGCACCAAGGGGCTGAGCTGCAACGGCAAGGACGCCAAAGACCTCAAAGCCCGGAGGAAAAAGTCCCAGGATGGGAAAGGGTGTCTGCTCGACAACTCCAGCGTGTTGTCACCAGTGGACTCCCTGGAGTCGCCGCACGGGTACCTCTCTGACGTGGCCTCTCCCCCACTGATGACCTCTCCCTTCCAGCAGTCCCCTTCCATGCCTCTGAACCACCTGCCCGGCATGCCCGACGCCCACCTGAGCATCAACCACCTCAACATGGCGGGCAAGCAGGATATGGCCATGGGCAACTCCAGCAGGATGGGCTTCGACTCGGTGCCACCGCGCCTGTCCCACCTGCCCGTGTCCAGCCCCAGCACAGTGATGAGCAGTGCCCCCATGAGCTTCTCGGTGGGCGCTGGGGCCGGGCTCAACGGGCAGTGTGACTGGCTCAGCCGGCTGCAGAACGGGATGGTGCAGAGCCAGTACAACCCCCTGAGAGGCAACCTGCAGCCCGGGGCTCACCAGCAGCCCCAGAACCTGCAGCACGGCATGATGACCTCCCTGCACAACGGGCTGCCCACCACCAGCCTGTCGCAGATGATGAGCTACCAGGCCATGCCCAACACCCGCCTGGCGTCCCAGCCACACCTGATGCAGAGCCAGCAGCTCCAGCAGATGCAGCAGCAACAGCAGCAGCAGCTCCAGCAGCCCAACCTGCAGCAGCAGCAGCAGCAGCAACAACCACAGCAGCCCCAGCAGGCACCACCGCAGCCTCAGCAGCAGCAGCAGCACCACAACCCCGGCTCCAACGGGAGCGGCCACTTGGGCCAGAATTTCCTGGGCACGGAGCTGAGCCAGGCCGAGCTGCAGCCCGTGAGCAGCAGCGCCATGGCCGTGCACACCATCCTGCCGCAGGATTCCCAGCTGCTGCCCACCTCGCTGCCCTCCTCCCTCGCCCAGCCCATGACCACCACGCAGTTCCTGACGCCGCCTTCCCAGCACAGTTATTCCTCCCCCTTGGACAACACCCCCAGCCACCAGCTCCAGGTGCCTGACCACCCTTTCCTCACGCCCTCCCCGGAGTCGCCGGACCAGTGGTCCAGCTCCTCTCCTCATTCCAACGTGTCCGACTGGTCCGAGGGCATCTCCAGCCCTCCCACGAGTATGCAGTCACAGATGGGACACATCCCCGAGGCCTTCAAGTAAAAAAAAAATAAAATAAAATAAGGAGTTTTAGAGACTCTCAACGGGAGCCAGAAGCTCGAGGGAGATTTTTTTTTTTTTTTAAAAGGACGTTGGATGCTTTTATTAAAGGATCCTTTTTAAATATGTTTTTATAAAAAAAGGAAAAAAAAGGAAAAGAAAAAAGACAAATTAATTCCTCTTTTTTTTTTTTTTTAGTATTTATTTATGTACTTTTTATTTGACATGAGAACACTGCCTTTTTATTTATATGTTCTATTGTTAAGAACTCAATGTGGGACACCAGTTGTGTTTCGAGAAATCAACAAATTAGGTTTTTATAGGACGTTCTCTTTTGTTTGGGGGGTNCAGGATTTATAGACCTTTAAGAACAGTTTCTAAGCTTAAAAAAACCCCTACAAAACATGAATACTGTCCCCCATCAAAAAGAAGTGTATTTGCCAAACTTCCAAGAGAGCAAGCCCATAACCATGGAGNTCTCCTCATTCCAACGTGTCCGACTGGTCCGAGGGCATCTCCAGCCCTCCCACGAGTATGCAGTCACAGATGGGACACATCCCCGAGGCCTTCAAGTAAAAAAAAAATAAAATAAAATAAGGAGTTTTAGAGACTCTCAACGGGAGCCAGAAGCTCGAGGGAGATTTTTTTTTTTTTTTAAAAGGACGTTGGATGCTTTTATTAAAGGATCCTTTTTAAATATGTTTTTATAAAAAAAGGAAAAAAAAGGAAAAGAAAAAAGACAAATTAATTCCTCTTTTTTTTTTTTTTTAGTATTTATTTATGTACTTTTTATTTGACATGAGAACACTGCCTTTTTATTTATATGTTCTATTGTTAAGAACTCAATGTGGGACACCAGTTGTGTTTCGAGAAATCAACAAATTAGGTTTTTATAGGACGTTCTCTTTTGTTTGGGGGGTTCATTGTGTTTAATTTGAGAGGGAATGTTTATGTAAAGCTATAAGCAACGATTTGTGATTCTGAAATGCCATTAATTTATTATTTTTCTCTTTCAACTCAGAAAGAGAGGTGAGAAAGAAGAGGGGAAGGAAAAAATTGACTAAAAATATACCACTCCTTTAGGGGAAAAAAATTAAGTATGGACAAATTTTTTAAATGTACTTTAAAATGCTTCCTTTGCTATTATATGTGAGGACATTTTATGGTACCAGTCATGAATCTTTGTTTAAATTTCAGTATTATATAGTTGTACATTTGCCTTGATAATAGAAATTTTTGTTCTCTCTTGTTTTTATATATATAAAAATATATATATTNGTGTGTCTGGCAGTGCAGACACCCTGAGTGAGATTACAAAGCATTATCACACTGCCACCCCCCACGTGCCCGCCCGGCCCCAGCTCCTCTGGCAGAGCCCTCACTGGGATGTGCTGCTGGTTTTGGTGGGAGGCTGGACTGGCCAAACTGGAGGGGCGAAGGGCCAGCACAGCTGTGCTGTGAGACGTTGACATTTTGTTCTGTGACGTTAGCCTGGAGTGATGCATCTTTTTTTAATATTGGTGTGCACTCTTTCTGTGTATCATGTAAAATATAGTATAAGCCTGTGGCAGATTTAATGTTTGTAAATACGGGGTTGTTTTTTTTTTTTTTGGTTGGTTGGTTTTTTTTTATTATTTCTTCAAGAAAAGGTGGATTTTGTTTCAAAAATCTAAATGAGCGAGTCTTAAATATATCATAAATATATCACCTTATAGAGGTGTTGGAATATCACTCACTCGGGTGCAAAAGCAAGCAGACACCCCAAGACTAGATAAACGAGTATGGGACAGGCAGATAGAGAGCAGTTCATCCAGAAAACCTAAGGAAAGGCTTCCTTTTCCTCATTCCTTTCTATTAGAACACCAAATAAAATGGATATTTCTCAAGGCACAGCGCCTTGCTGAGCACTCATCTTAGCTAACATTTCAGACCATTGTTATTGTGACACGCCTAATATGAGTGATAAAAACATCACGTGGTGTTGAATCTTCCTATGTTTTATAAACTAGAGTGTAGTTTAAGAAAAGATATCCTCTGTAATAAAGTTATCTACATGCAAAGTTGTAGTTTGCAAAAATGATGTATTTTTTTTGGTTAACTGATTTGCAATAAATGATGCTCCTGGGCATCTAGATTTTACTAAAACTGGAACTTGGTGTTTTTCTTATGGGTCAGTTGAATTCTTGGGCTTGACACCTGCTGTCTTTCAGGGCTGCTTCTTGCACAAACTCCTGGAGCTTCCTCAGCATCTTGTTCTCTGTGCAAAAACTCAGAAAAGTGCTTTTTTTTTGAAAATTTCTCTTTAACTTCTGCTAAACTCTCACTGATTTGAGACACCTGAGCAAGGCAGGAGGGGCTCTGCCCTGGCAGCCCTTTACCTGCTGTGGGTGCTCTGATATCCTCAGGCCATCGGGTCAAGAGCTAAAAGGGGAAACATGGAAAAATTATTTTGAAAAATGCCCCTCGTGCATCTTCAAAAGAAACCAGGAACAGCAGCACCAGAGAGACAGTTTTGCTTGTGTCACTCTGGGCACAAACACCACCCAGAAATGTTTGCTGTCCTTGCTGTGCTCAAGATTTTTAAGGTAATTTGATTTAATTTAATTTAATTCTTTCTCTACCCCACAGGGACTCTGCAGTGCAAATGCAGCTGCAAAGTCCCCAAATAAGTGGATATAAATAGCAGAGCCATTGACCTCCTCCCAAATCACATAAGCCTGGAATGCTGGTATTTTCCACTCTGGAAAATGGGGAGGGAGAGGGGTTTGTGTGTGCATGGGCTCCAGACAGACCCAGGGCCACCAAACCCTTGGCTGTGCAACTGGCCAGGCACTGCTGCTGTGACAGTGACATTTTATGTGCCACCCACAGCACTGAAATGCACGTTCAGAGCTCAGGGAGGTGACATTCCAGGAGAGAGAGAGGGAACACCAAACTCCATGGAAAGGGGTATTTGAGCCAAGAGCAAATCCTGCAAAACGTGTCACCAACAAGGAGCTCAGTGGCCAGAGGGACATCCTGGAGATGGCCTTCCCAGGATGTGTCTTCTTTCCCCCTGGCTGTGGGTGGCTGCAATCCCATCTGGAAGGCTCCAAATGAAGTTTTGTCTGCCTCCATCCAGGGTGACTCACACACGAGCTGCTCACAAATCCCACCCAGCCCAAACTTCCAGGCTTCTCCCACACATTCCCAGTGCTGCCACTGGGGCTGGGAGAGCCTCATCCCAAAGGCAGGAGGCTTTAGAAGGATCCTCTCCTGCCTGGTCGGGTGTGAAACAGCCCAGTCAGTCATGGGCAAGGCAGAAATTTGGCCTGGAATAGATTTAAAAAAGGGGTTTGTGGAAGGAGGACGTGGAAAACATTTGCAAGAGGCATCAGATGTGGATCCTTTAACAAGAGGGGCTGCAGAGCATGGGATTTTCCAAGAGGAATGGTCAGAGGGACAGGATGAGGGAAGAAGGGGCTAAACACCATGGAAAGAAGCAAATGAATCGATACTAATTAATTGGCCACAAGGTAATTCAAACTAGAAGGCAGTTACGGTTTTCTAAGCAGTAGAGGAGTCAGGGTGCAAAAATTTAGGTCTTTAAGTGTTTAGCCCCAAATGACTGAGATTTGTGAAGGCATCTGGTGACCAGCCAACTCGTGGGTGCACGAGATGGTTCTGGTGTCACAGATCCAGCTGGGACTGAGGCAAAATTAAAGGACAAACAAGAGAAATGACCCCAATTCCAAACCCTCCTTTCACGCTTGAGGCTCCTTCCCACACCAACCAACCCACGCTGTCCCAGCACCAGCTCATCTTCACCTCGTGTGGGTAAAGACTTTTGGGAGCTGAATTTCAAGCTCTCCCACCACCCAGAGATGCCAAGGAGGGGCTGGATCACGGCAAGGGCGGCTGTTTTAGCAGAAAAAGGCTGAGGAGCACCAAAATCCCATCCCACGGCGAGGGAAGGGCTCAGGAGCGTTTGCGTAAAACAAGATTAACACTGGCCATTGCCATGGCAGGTCTGTCGGTGCTCTGAGGAAATCCCTGCACCTGAACTATTTGTTTACATGCTGGAGGGCTTGATTTTTTATTTTTTTTTTCACTCTTTTGTTTTCATTATTCCTGCTCAATTAGATGGGACATTTAGAAACTGCTACTCTGTATTGCTTCTCCCTCCAGGCTTGTTGGTGTTTGAGTTGCTCGCAGCTGCTCCAGCCCGGAGTGAGGAATTGTTGGTGCAGCTGAAATCAGTGCCTGAAGAATGCACAAAAGGAGCCAAATTCATCTCGGGTTTAGCCTGGCTCAGATCACACAGGGGTTAATGTGGCCGGGGCAGTCTGAATAATCACAGCGACTGAATGAGTAAATAAATAAAACTCAGCTTGTCCAGTTGGCCAACAAGATGCCAAACACGGGTAAGGGATACAGAAACTCTCCTCTAGCCATTTCCCCTGTTCCTAAACTCAAAGAATGACCCTTTTCATAGCAAGCTCGTGGGGCAAGGTTGTGTTTCTGGTTGTGTGCAACCTGAAGACTGAATAAATTACCAGAAAAAGGTCATAATCATTTGTGTTGTATCCCAGGTGAGCTGAGGAAGAGAGAAGCTGTGGCTGCCCCATCCCTGGCAGTGTCCAGGGCCAGACTGGGCAGGGCTTGGAGCCACCTGGGATAGTGGAAGGTGCCCCTGCCCATGGCAGGGAGTGGAATTTGATGATTTTTAACATCCTTTCCATACCATCCTGTGATTGTATGAAGCAGGAGAGGACACACACTGTCCTCACTGGCCAATGTTTTCATTTGTAATGGGTCACTCAAGTCCAGAACTGCTGCTGAGTGCAGCAAACCAGCTAGAAAACTTGAGGGTAAAAAGGCATTGAATGTTTTAATGTGACAATCCTCTACAATCACATATTTACCAGGAGAGCAGCAAAGATGCCATCGTTGGTGTTTGCATTGTGTACCTGTAAGAGCGTTAAATATGTAACATAAATATCTAACTATAGACAGAGATGTGAGCCATTGATGGTATTTAGCACACAAAAAAAAGCCAATCAGGCTAATTAAAACCACGTTCCCTCAGATTACACCTGTTGGAGTGGGGGGAAACACCAAGGGAGAACCAAGGCTTTATCTGCAACTCATGCCCGCGCAGGGAAATTGTATTTGACAAGCCGGTTTATAAGAATGTTCCTACAAAAGAGGGAGATGAAAGGCACTTAAAAATCACAGCGCTGCCTCTGGTTCCCACACCAGCATCAAAGTGCTGCTTCCCCTGCTTGGCCGGGGCTTTGAGGATATTCCCCTGCTTTAATGATCAAGCGTGCAGGAACAGCTCTCGCACTGATAATGACCCTTGATTAAGATGTTTGTTTAGGTCGCTGTGTTTTCCTTGTTGTTGGGCGCGGGGTGTGACAGTATCAGCACGGGGGCCACGCTGGTGAGTGACAGACATTCTTCTGGGGCTGGAACAAGGGGGGTCACCCCCCTAAAAAGCTTCGTGTTGGTGTAAAATAGAGCTGCAACTCAGTCACGGGGCTGGTGAAGGGTCTGGAGAGCCAGGAGAGGCTGAGGGAGCAGGGAGGGCTCAGCCTGGAGAAAGAGGAGGCTCAGGAGGGGATGTTTTGTGCTGTTTCTGTGCTTTTGATTGCCAAAGAGCTGTTTTCTGCCATGGGCAGGGACATCTTCTCCCTGTGCACAACTCCTGGACAGGAGGATGGACACAGGTGAGGTCCAGGCTTGAGTTGTTCCAGGGAGGTTTAGATTGGATATTTGGGAAAAATTTGTCATGGAAAGGGTGGTTTGGGTTGGAAGGGACCTTCAAGATCGTCTCATTCCATCCTCTGCCATGGGCAGGAACATCTTAACTCCTGGACAGGAGGATGGACACAGGTGAGGTCCAGGCTTGAGTTGTGCCAGGAAGTTTTAGATTGGATATTTGGGAAAAATTTTTCATGGAAAGGGTGGTTTGGGTTGGAAGGGACCTTCAAGATCATCTCATTCCATCCTCTGCCATGGGCAGGAACATCTTAACTCCTGGACAGGAGGATGGACACAGGCGAGATCCAGGCTCTGCTCCCAGGATGAGAGGAATCGGCCTTGAGTTGTCCCAGGGAGGTTTAGATTGGATATTTGGGAAAAATTTTTCATGGAAAGGGTGGTTTGGGTTGGAAGGGACCTTCAAGATCATCTCATTCCACCCTCTGCCATGGGCAGGGACATCTCCCTGCGCACAACTCCCTGACAGGAGGATGGACACAGGTGAGGTCCAGGCTCTGCTCCCAGGAACAAGGGACAGGATGAGAGGAAACGGCCCCGAGTTGTGCCAGGGGAGGTTTAGATTGGATATTTGGGAAAATTTCATGGCAGAAAGGGTGGTGAAGCATTGGAACAGTGCTGGAATCACCAGCCCGGGAGTGTTCAAAGGGGCTCGTGGATGTGGCACTTGGGGACAGGGTTTAGTGGTGACCACGGTACTCGGTAATCCTAGAGGGCTTTTCCAGCCTTAAGGATTCTGGGATTCGCTTCTGATCCTGATGCTTTCGGACACGTGCACCCCAGCCTTCCCCAATTAATGTGCCTTTCCTAATTAATCCCCCACGGACGTGCAGGACAGGACCTCGCTCTGAAGCGAGTCGCAGCTTCGTTCTGTGAGACAGATTCTCATTTCCCGTGTCTATAAACACGAATTTCTCACTTCCAGCAGCCCCCGGGGAGCCCCTGCCCCGGTCCGCGATGGGCAGCGGCTCCCCCGGGACCGGCACCGGACCGGCGGAGCTCTGTCCCGCCCTGGCGGCCGCCCGCGCCACTGCAGCCGCACCGGGCACCCGAGGGGACCGGGACCTCCACAGAACCCGCACGGGGCCGCTCTCCGCCGTGCCCCGGCCTCGGAGCGAGAGCGCGGCGGCACCGAGGAGGCACCGGGACGAGGCGCCCCGAGTGGGACTCGAACCCGTGACCTTCCAGCGTGCAGCAGCCCCAGCCGGGACTCGAACCCGCGGTCCNGGGCCCGGCCCCGGCTGGGGCGGGCTGCGGTGCCGCAAGGAGGGGCGAAGGCGCTGCCGCAGTCGCGGGGCTGCGCTGCCCGGGGGGTTTCCCGCAGCATTTGGGTTGCTCGGGGTGGTTCCGAGTGGGGCGGTGGGACGGGGGCACTGCGGGGTCCGAAGGCTGGTCCGCGGGGTGCGGGAAGGGGGAAAGTACCGTGTGATGCTGGCTAT
>VZTZ01025125.1:206479-246931 GCA_013400955.1 Drymodes brunneopygia
CCGTGACTCTTGCACCGCGCAGCCGCCCCAGCCAGGACTCGAACCCGCGGCCCCTCCCGCTCCCGGTTTCTCTCCAAGGGGCCGAACAGCAACACCGCCGGGTGCGCGCGCCGCCGTGACGTCATCGCGCGCCGCGCCGTGCCGTGACACGTCGGCGGCGGCGGCGGAACCNTTCCGCGGGGTGCGGGAAGGGGGAAAGTACCGTGTGATGCTGGCTATCACGGGTCCCCTGTGACAGCGGAGCGCTGCTCCCAGGTCAGGGTTGTTTTTCCGAGCTGTCAGGTGCCACAGGTCCGTGTAACTGGTGCTGACTCAGGAGTGCGGCTGCTGAGAGCGCCGGGAGCTGCTGGGGTATAGAACTGGCACTGGGGCTCCTTTCAAAACAAACGGGAGTGCTTTGTGCTGCTGCTCTGCTTTTGGTTCCCAAAGAGCTGTTTTCGTGGAGTCACACACTGGTTTGGGTTGGAAGGGACCTTAAAAATAATCAAATTCTACCCCCTGCCATGGGCAGGGACATTTTCCACTGTCCCAGGCTGCTCCAAGCCCCGTCCAGCCTGGCCTTGGGCACTGCCAGGGATCCAGGGGCAGCCACAGCTTCTCTGGGCACCCTGTGCCAGGGCCTGCCCACCCTCACAGGGGAGAATTTCTTCCTGATTTGTAATTAAACCTGCCCTGTGCCAGTTTAAAGCCATTCCCCCTTGTCCTGTTGCTGTGTTTTAACAGAATAACGTTTGTAACTCTGGTTGCTGTTTAGGAAAAGCCCGGTAGGAATCTGTCAGAAGCTTGAATGACGTAGAATGTGTTCAATCTGTCACCCACATGTGTGCAGATGTGCAGCTGTCTACGTAAGATAAAACTGGAAAAGTGGTTGGTGATTTTAAAGCTGAAAAATCTCATTTTCCAGCTGTTCCTGGATTTGAGATGGCAGTGGGGTTTTTGTTGGTTTTTTTTGTCACTTTGTTCTCATTAGGAATGTGTGTATGTAAACATATTATTGATTGCTTGGTTCGTGTGTGAGGATGAGTTAATATTTGCCCTCTGTAACCTGCTTTGGGGGTATCCTTATTCTGTTTAAGGGTAATTTATTTATGTAGGATTAAATTAATAACTCATCCCATCAAAGAAATTATGTCTTTATAGATGAAGCTGTAGAGCTCATCCGGTGAAATTAATTTCATGGGCTTGTCCGGAGGGTTTTAATCTTTTTTTTCCTCTTTGGTACGCCTGGAAACACCTTCTGCAATTGTTACTTCTTGTGACTCATGTTTAGCAGGCTGCTCTGCTTTATCAATTAATAAACCAGCTGAAAGTTAAGAGTTTCCAAACCAGATAAAGCTCTAAACTTTAGTTATTTCTAAATCCCTTAAAATCAGCATTTCTGTTAATCCTGGACAAGGCACAAGGGAGGGTCAGTAGCACTGAGTTATCTTCTGTTTGAATTACCTGACATGGGCATGCTCATTTTATTTGGAGTCAGTTCCTCAAATCTTGCTTGCTTTTGCTACTGTATGCAGTCTGTTAATATTAACTTTGCTTCTGAGGAAGCTGATCCCTCCTATTAAACCTCTGTCATGCACCATCAAAGATCTTGGTAGAGGAATGGCAAGTTCTGCCTTAAAGTTGGACTTTACACTTATTTTAATTAGCTAATTACTGGGACCAGCTGTTACAAAAATATGGCAAAGTATGAGGATTTCTTTTTTAATGAGACACTGCAAGGAGTAAAGTCCACATTAGACATTTGGAAGTGGATATTTAAGTTGGCTTTTGTGCTCAGCTGTATTTCAGAAACAACTTTTCTATGTAAAACAGAGCTATTTAGTAGACACCAATATTTTGTTCAATGAAGTTTGTGCTTTCCAGGGTGTAGCTGCCTTGGCAGATGGTTTAACCAGCTTTTTTCCTCCCCAATCCAAAGTATGTTGCATAAACCCACGAGTTTATTTGGAGGAGAGAGAGGAGTTTTTAAAATCTGGTTAATACAACAAAGAACAGGATGAAAAAGAAATGGGGATGCCCAGAACAGCCAGAGGTTCCTTAAGCATGTGGAGATTGGGATGGGTGTTTAGGCAGGGTTTCCTGGAAACGTGGTTGGCAGCAAGGCTGGTAAGCATGGCCAGCTGGAAAACCTTCACCTCAGGACTGGAACAGCAGAAAAGATTGCAAAGTCCTAAAACCTTTTTGTAAGCATTCCTTGGTGGAATTCAGCAGCTGTGCTTTAGGAAGAATGGTGAAGGCACATGGAAGTAAAGCAGGAAACTGATGGAGCTCTAATGCTTCTGTTGAAATCAGGTTTGTGTTGTCCTTCCCATCTTAATGAAGCACAAATTTGTGGGGTCTTAACTGGAGATGTGGCTGTGGAATATATGGATATAGGGAGAAAGTGAGAGTTTCTGTTGATTGAAAGAGGGACTTGGGTTATACACAGGGCTGTTGTAGAGATTTTTCTTTAGGTGCTGATGTCCAGTGAAGCCTGTGTGCTGTGGTACTGTCAGTGTGCTTTTTACTGGAATTTTAAAGCTATAAATCTTTATGAAATACATGTAGTATTTTTGATAATTAGAAACCAGAAGTGCTTTGCATTTAAACTTCCCTATAACTATTACAATTTTGTCCTGATTACAAACATCTGACTCTTCTGGCTTCCCATTTTATTACTCTAACTGACAAGATGCTGAATCTTAGAATTCCAAATAAGAATTGCACAGCTTTTTTCTTTCATAAACAGAAGTGCATCTGGTATGGAGCAATTGCTGTGGGTACTTCACTCTGCATGTTGTAAACAATATTTATTGTGTACCATGAGAAAACAAGATTATCATATGCTGCTAAGGCTTCACTGAGCTCCACTGGACAAGTGTTAATGAATTCCTCTGGTTTTGTCAGCCTCCATCCAGATTGTTAAGAGGTGATAAAATTGAAAAAGACACCCTGCTGAATTTACTGAACTTCCTGTGTACCAGATTCCTGACTGGTATTGGTTGGAGTTGGAGTTGGGTTACTTCTGAGCGTGTCCTTTCCACCCTGAAGTGCAGCTGTAACCCTGATACTGTGCCAAAGTCCCACTGATGTTAAAGTGGGAATATTCATTGATAGGTGGGGGTAGTTGATTGTTTTTCTATCCTTAAATGCAGGTTTGCTATGCAGCATTCATCTAGAAGAGAGAATATTTGTGATGAAGGTCCAATTGCCTTTTCAAAATAAATAACAACACTGTGCCACACAATGTTTTCTTGGTTAAACCAAAAGTGGGCTGTTGAGGGTGATAGCATCTGATGAATTCCTTCTTGGGATGCTTCTCATCTTACCTGTGAAAAAGTCCATTCACATGGAGTGCCAGTGCAGCAGGGCTGAAGATCATCTCTAACAGAATTAGAGTTAGATCATGACTTCTCAATTCTTCATAATTAAATGGAGCAGGGCATGGTGCTGCAGGCTCTGTTCCAGGCTGGTTGCTGTTCTGTCAGGGATGCATATTTCTGGGAAATGTAAGCATTGGAGGGTTTGACACTAGCACAGGTCTGAACTGTGTTTAATTAGCCTTACATGGATATATTTGTTAGTAGAATTGTTAAATAACGTGCATTGTTGCCACACAGCCTTACACTTCATTAATGCTGGACTTGGATTTAGAAATACAATGGAGTGTGGCAGTTTCTTACATGTTCTGGAGAAAAGGGAGATTTCCCGCTTCAAATCGTTTGAGAGATTTTGTTTCTAAAATAAAAGTTGCTGCATGTATTGTGAGAAAGGGAACTGACTTGTACCTGTGTTGTCTCAGCAGGGCAGAAGAAGAACTCTCTCTCCTGCCTCCACGGGCGGTTTGTCACCGTGTGACCCTGCCAGAAGGCCACCATGCAGCAGCCACCGCAGCCCGTCCCAGCGGGGGTGGCTCCTCCTCCTCCCGCCGGCGTGGCCCGGAACATGTACTGGAGGAACAGCCCGCTCAGCAAGCGGGCAAACGCCGCGGCTGCGCCGGTGCAGCCCGTGACAGACCCGTTTGCCTTCGGCAGGCAAACCCCGCAGGGCTCCCCTTTGGATAATCCAGCCAAGGGCAGCGCGCCGGCCTTCCCGCAGCCGGCCCTCGTGCATCCTCCGCCCTCCCGCGCCGGGGACAACCCGCATGGACCACACCCGTCTCTGTCAGCTCCTGTGTCTCAGGCGGGGATGAGCACCAGTACCTTTCCTAATGTTGCAGTTCCTTCTCCGTCCCCGGGGTATGTTATAAACAGTGCTGCAGAGGGGCATCCCAACACCGAGCTCGGACTCCGTGGGCCTGCAGGGCCGCTGCATTATAACCCAGGAGCAGCAGTGGAAAATTCTTTCGGTGTGCATCCTGGAATGGTGTCTGCAGCCAACAAACCTGGGGCTAGGCAGGATGTTGGCAGGGATCCAAATGCTGCACCTTCAGGACCCGGCACAGCAGCTCTGTTCCCACCACCTCCCCAGCAGCAGCCTGGCTCCCAGTGGAGGCCTGGCCCAGGGAATCTGCAGTCTCCAGTTCGGAATTTTGTGCCCTATCCTGAGCCGTCTCCTCAGACTGACGTTCATAACATTTCTCAGCCTTCCGTCAGCACTTCTCACCCTCCTCCACACGCAAATGTCCCGCAGGGCCCTGGACACCAAGGTATTCCACAAAACATCCTGCAAGCGCCTTTATCTGCTGGCTGTGAAAAGAACGGCAAAACTGGCCCTGCAAACAGCAGTCACCACATGAACAGCATCCAGCCTGGGAATGTGTTTAGGCAGAACACAGAAATGTCTAACCCTTGGTTAAGTCAACCTTACCAGGAACAGTTTTACCCACAGCCACCTTTGCAAGACTCTGGTTTTGTCCTTCCCACAGCTCAGGAAAACAACCCCAAAAACCAGTCTCCAGCTATGTCTGAAACATCAAATAGATCTATTCCCACAGATCGAGATCCAGGAACTCTCTCCATGTTTTTCAAAGGGGATGAGGCAGAAAATGAAGAAATACTTTCATCTGAAAGGAATTATGCAATGGAGAAAACAGAGTTTGATGGCTGTCAGCCAAATTCAGCCTCCCTGTATCACCAGCCTGTGCATCCTCAGCAGGTGGCAACCAATGCTCTCTCTCAGGCACAGCTGGGTGCAGGTCCAGCTGGTGAGATGGTACAGAAAGGAATGGATGTCCAGTACTTCCCTAAACTTGTCGGCCATCAGGAGGCACAGGCTGCTAAGCACTCTCTGTTTGCTGGTGACGACAAGGCACAGCTAGGTGACACTGCTGCTGGGTCCCAGTATGAAAACGTGGAGAACCTGGAGTGCATTCAGAATCAG
The DNA here is from genome assembly GCA_013400955.1 of Drymodes brunneopygia. Lineage (NCBI taxonomy): Eukaryota > Metazoa > Chordata > Aves > Passeriformes > Petroicidae > Drymodes > Drymodes brunneopygia. The sequence goes on from VZTZ01025125.1 coordinate 211,781, forward strand.
GAAGTGCTGCCAAGTGAACCACAGAACCTGAGTGCTTCATCCCCTGCTGCTGGTCCTGATCCGTACAGGTACGGATCCTTCCCGGGTCAGATGCTTCCCAAGAATGCTGCTGTGAGCCATGCTGAAGGAGGACCAAACCTGGAGGCACCTGATTCCTTACCTCACCCTGGCCGACCAGACAGTGTCTCTTCCACCTACAGCACCATCAGCCACAGGAGCACCTCCAGCTCAGCACGGCCCCCAGAGCAAGTGGGTACATTCATCCAGCAGGAAATTGGGAAGCCTGATGAGGAATCCTCTGCCAGCTTCTTCAAACAGATCGACTCCTCTCCGCTGGGAGGTGATTCAGGTGAGCTAAACCTGAGCAAGAACTACCACGGCAATCTATCCCAGCCTCCCACTCCAAGTCCTCCTAAGCCTACAGGAGTGTTTCAGACAAGTGCAAATAGTTCTTTTGAACCTGTGAGGTCCCATGGAGTTGGTATAAAACCTGCAGAGATTGACCAAGCAAAGATGGTGGTTGAATTGAGAGAGAACCACTCAAACCAGAAGAATATCAAGAAGAACACAGCTGTGCCTGCTGCATCCCCTGGCAATCTTGAACAGCCACCAGATAATCTGGAAACAATTTACATGCCTCAGGTACACCCAGGGCCTCTTGCAGGTGCTGGGGAAGCTGGGAACATGCTGCACTCTGGACCTGGTGTGGAAAATATACAATCAGTATCTGAGAGACGCTCCTCAACCAGAGCTCAGGGAGCAGTTAAGAAGTGTGATAGCCCAGCAACAACTTTATGGGCTCACAATGAGTTACCAAATTTTGGAGGAAATGTTCTCCTAGCTCCTGCTGCTCCTGCAGTGTATGTACCTGCCAAACAGACTGTGGAAGTCATTCAGCCTCCAGAAGAAGGCCTGTCTAATCAGCAGCCATGTAAACCAGGGACTATTGCTGTGCAGCATTCCCAAGATGGAAATATAACTTTTGAAAATCTTGAGAATCCTCCCAAAATGGGAGAAGAGGAGGCACTTCAGTCTCAGGCAAGTTCTGGTTATGCAAGTTTATTGTCTTCTCCACCTACAGAGTCTTTGCAAAATCAGCCTATCCTGATTGCTCAGCCTAATCAAAGCTATAACTTGGCTCAGCCAATTAATTTTTCTATTTCTCTATCTAATCAGCTAAGCAACAATGAAAACAATCAGCCAATGAAGGACTCTGGAGTTGGGGACAAGCCTGCAATGGGTCCCCAAACTTCACTTGCTGGTGGGGAAAACATGCCGTTACCTGTGATGCAAGTTGGATCTCTCTTAGTTAATGCACTTCCAAATACTAATCTGTTAAAACATAATTTATTACAAAGTCCTGTAAATTCTTCTGATGCTGCTTCTAATCAGCCTGCAAACTTGCTTATGAAAACTCCTCTTAATTTGACTCCGGAAGGGCAAAAGAACGTTAATATGGAAGGCCTTGTTCCTGAATTTGCTAGCAAGCCAGGGTCTAACTCATCTGTTTCTCCTGGGACAAATCTTCCCAGTGGAAGTGCAAGTGGCCTAGTCCCCCCTGTTAATTCCATAGCACAGGCTAATAATTCTGCAAATCAACCAAGTAGCAAAGAAGCTGCTGGAGCACTCGACTTCACAGTGCCACGGACGTTGGACAAAAGCAGCACAAGTAATTCTGTCCAGGTGCACAATCAGTCACCCTCTGGTGCTCCAGTCCCACAGGCAGCCAGTGGTGCTGCTCAGGTGTGTCCCGAGGTGCCTGACAAACAACATTTCTATCAACAGGTGACAAAAGATGCATCAGACAGAGCTGCACAGGGAGTGCAGCCACAAATGCCAGCAGCTCAAATGCAGCCACCAACATCTGGGCAGTCCTCAGTTCCTCCAGACTCCCAGACTTCCACAGGGGCTAAAGCCATGCAGCAGGGGGAGAACCAAGTGCTGGGCAACCGTCCCCAGCCTGGGGGGCCCCAGGAGGCAGGGTCAGCCCAGCCAAGGTACGACCAGACGAGTCCTGGGAAGCAGCCGGTGTCAGAACTGCCTCCAGGTGCTCCAGCTGCCGCAGCCCCTGCTGCCACCACTGCTCAGGCAGTGCCACCCAACGGGCAGCAAGACCTGCAGCGTCCAGCCCCTCCTCAGACCCCTCAGGAAGCCTTTGGTCCACCCCAGAACCCTTACTACTACTACAGACATCCTTACGATGCTTACCAGGCTCCATATCCACCACCTTACCCTACTGCAGACCCCAGGACAGCAGCTCACCTTTATTACATGGTAAGTTTTTGTTTTTCCCTTTCTTCCCACTTTGTATCTATTATTAATTCTCATTTTTGAGTTATGAATGTAAACGGTCGTGTCAGGATCAACATTCATGTTAAGTGTTTAAGTGTGGGGAAAATCCAGACAGCAGTAACAAAACTGACACTGCAAAGGTTGTGGAAACTTCAGTAGTTGCTGGTACCAATTCCAGCTGGCAGAGATGTCAGCTCATAGCAATTTGTTTGGTTCTTTGGGAAAAGTTAGCAGTTACAATTGGCTTGGCTGTCCAGGTGCTCAAATTTGATTCCTATCTGCTGCCTGAATTATTGATGGTTTAGTAAAGTGGTTGAAGTGCCTTTAGTCCAGACATAATGGGGTTTTTTTCTTTAAATTTAGGATATTAATAACTTCTGCCACAAAAAGTAATGAAACCTAAACCGTAGTTTATTAATCTACCTCTCTTCAGGTATCACCGCTGTGGTGTGAAAGGTGATGTTTTTTGGTTTGAACTATTAATTTTGAGGGTGTGAAACCTCTTCCCTTGGCTGTGTTTTGCAGGAGGACAGCTACGGGCAGTACGACCCCCGGTACCGGCACTACGACAGCAGCGGCACCGCCTACATGGAGCCCGTGGGCTACCGCTACCCCGAGCCTGAACGGCCCAGCTCCAGGGCCAGCCACTGCTCTGACAGACCTTCCTCCAGGTGTGTGACTCCTAAACACAGTCAGGATCTGGCTACCCCAGAGCAGGGAGTGTGGTGATGCCTGCTGAAGTTATACAGTGTAAACCACAGGGAGGAATTCAAAACCTCTTTGTGCGCTGGCGTAGGGATGGACGGTATCAGATGCCGCGTGTGGAAAGGATACAATTCCCCAGCCTTTTCTCTTGCTGGTGCCTTGTTATTCCTTTCATTCAGCTCTCTGGGGGTTGTTGGTGTTTGTGCCAGGCAGGAAGTCACTGTGGTAGCCTCGGTGCTGGTGTTTGCTGTGAAAGGGCAGTGCAGGCCATGGGGTTATTGATCAATACTCATTTATTTTCTGCCTTGTACTTAAGCAGGGGCCCCTCGCTCTGTTAATGAATGGCACTTTTGCACACTGGCAGGGATTTGCCTTGCAAGCACCATGGATACACAATGGTTCAGGTGCTCAGAAGAGAGTGGTGAGTCAGGTGACAACATCCTGGTGCTGTGTCAGGGCCATTTGTGTGACAATTCCCTCAGCTGTGGATAAGTTTTCCTCACAAAGCTCCCAGGCTGTGGTCTGGGTGGCAGAGGTGCTGTGTGGGCAGGTCCCACCCACTCATTTCACTGCAGGATTTGATTAGGGAAACTTAAAAGCCTTGATCTGTCTGATTAGTATGAAATAAAGAAATTTGAGAGAGGGGAACAATATGTTCAGATGCTACTTGAAAATATGAAATAAAAGCAGGATTAAATCTCCAGTGTTTCTCAAGCAAGAAGCAGCAAATTACCTTGAACAGATTGCTGCTTTTTAATGATAATTGTGTAAGTGATTTGTATGAACTTAAAATCAATGGCAAAATGTTACTGTTGTTATCTGCTGAGGGGTTTGCAGTTTCTAGCAGAGAAACTCCAGTTACCTGTCTGGAAATTATTAAACCCTTTATAGTGTTTGTCTGTTGTTGGTAGTTCACTCATGGAGCAGTGATCAAATTACCAAAATAACATTTTGCTTACCATCTTCAGAAAATGATAGATGTATTTTGGTCTTGAGGAGCACGAAACAATGGCTGTAGCTCCATGTGATAACTTTTACCATTTTCTTAAATGAATTTAAGTGTGCTGTGAGCTCTTGAAACGAGATGATAACCTGTAGCAGCACTTCCTGCTGTTCACTCTTCTGAGGTACTATTTTTAGAAGGGGTTGAAGTTTCTGTAGATGGCAGTGGGCAGATCAAAGCCTGTTAGAAGTGGCTGTGTGTGAGTGCCAGTGCAGTCAGACAGGAACTGTGGTGTGGAGCTGCAGGGCAGCAGAGCTCTGTGTGTGTGTGTGTGTGAAACTGCCCTGAATGTGCAGGGCTGGTGATGCAGCTTTGTAAAAACTCTGCTTGAGGAAAAGAATAAAATCTCTCTGGAGGAGACTGGGGAGACTGGTTGGGTGGCTGAAGCTGATAAGATCAGACCTGCTCCTCTGCACAGTGAGTGCTGTGTTAGCAGCCCTCCCACACTCCTTGGCTGGCTGGGCCACTTTGGAGTTTGCACTCTCAGTTGTAGGACCAGTTGTAGGAAAGGGTGGAAGTTCCCATCACTCCCCACTGGCATTAACTGTCTTCACTTGCTGTGTGTGAGTGCACAAGTGTGTTTGTGAGAGTAATGCACCTGTGTGGGTACAAACATACATGTGTGTATACATAAATACACATTTATGTGCATGTATGTACATGTAGACACTGCATTTTTCATCTGACATTCATCCCCTGGCTTTTTTCAGAAATCCTAGTATGGTGATCTGAAAATGTTACCTAATAAAGGCTCATGATATTTCAAATAATGGCCACATCTTTCTTTTTCCATCAGAAGAATTCTAAACATCTCTCTTTATGCACTGGCTCTCACTTTGCTGTGTTGGTTTTAGCCAGGTTCTTGTGCTTGTTTGGACAATCAGCTCTGTAAATGAGTATTTTCTTTATTGTAAGCTGTATAATAAAACACTGTTAAATTTGGAGGAGCCATTATTTCTTACTGAATTGTTAAATTATCGACTTCTCTGTTGAGACAGTTCAAAGGATGCTAATTATAGCAGTAGTTTTTGTGATTAATTGTCTGTAAGTAATTAAACTTATCACCAAAGCAGTTTACAAAGCCACTAAATTATTGTATGCTAAGGCCTGTCAGCTTTTGATGGCACACAACAATTTAGTGATATATTGGGTTGTAAAGTCTTAATTTTATGATTCCCTGATTTTCTGGAAATGCATTATTTTAACTATGAAACTCTAATCAATTGTGCCATAGAGTTCTTCCTACCTCCTGCTGAATTTAGAAGAGATTAAGGAAGAATAACAACTTTTTTATACTCGTGTGCTTTCTTTCAGGCAAGGGTATACAGAAGATTATTATGGAAAAAGTGGATGGAGTGATTATTATTCAGGCTATTACCCAAACTCCTATGATTATGGAGGTAAGGTGTCCAAAAGAACTCTGATTTTTTTTTCCATAGAAAATTGCAGATTTAAACAATACTTTATGGGAAAGAGAAACTTTAAGATCAGAGAATCCACATTAATACAACTGGTGTCCTTTCAATGACCAGCAAGAATAAAACACTTGCCGAAAATCAATTTTTTGCCCACTTCAGTTCTTAATACTTTGCCATCCTTCCTGTATGTTTTTTGTTCAGTAGAAGTAGTAAATAGAAAATAAAGTAAGTTTTTTCCTCACTTCAGTTTGCCTTTCCTTTGTGAAAACACTCCATTGTAAGGGTACAGACAGTTTTGTTCCATGTGTTGCAAGGCTGCCTTTCACTGGGGTGTGTCCTTGGTGTGTGACCTGCAGGCAAACCTGTGAAGTGAATTTTAGGTGGGTGTGAACAGAAGTTGACTCATGACTGGATTTTGGTTTTGTCCATCATTATCTAAGTGCTCACTGAGACATGCTGGTGTTGGGAGTCTGGAGGTAATTGCTTGTGTTGTGCCTGGGAGGGTTTTAAGCAACATCTGTCCACATCCTGAGATGTTTTGCTTGGAATTCTGCAGACTGATCACACAGATTTTGTGAATGTCATTAACAAATATTGGGATTGAGTTTTAAAGATGTTAGAAAAGATCTGGTGGCAAACACTGACCCCTCAAGAGTTACTTACTATAACAACCATGTTTCTCTGAAAGGCATGAAATTGATTTTTTTAAGGTTTTTTTTTGTTTAATATTCACATAACTGTAAGTTACTTACATTACTTTGGTTTTGCTCTGTGCTTCAGGGCCAAACTAGCTTGTAATTAAAGGATTAGAAAAAGATTATAGGCAAAAGCAACCAATATGTGAACCATTTCTTTTTGTTTTGCCAAGATCCAAGTCGCTGGGAGCGATACCCGTATGACCCCAGGTACAGAGACCCGAGAGGTTATGACCAGAGGTACTGGTACGATGCTGAACACAACCCTTACCAGAAGAGAGAAGCATATCCATATGGCAGCAGGTTTGTCCAGTCAATCCATGCTTTTCCAGAGCTGGGGCAGCAGATTCTGTGGAGCAGACGATTAAAATGCAGTGTTACACGTATTTCACAGATAGGTGTTGCTAGTTCTTTCTGTAGGTTTAGCATAGGTCATTGAGGGAAACCAGATGAGCTGTCACATCACTCTGAGAGCAGGATTGAAGGTAGCAGCACTTCTTTTCAGACTAGCTGAACATTCAGTGGGTTTTTAAAACACATTCTGAATATGATGTTGGTCTTGATCTTGACTAATCTGGATGAACTCCTTAACAGAATGTCAGTTTGTTTATTGTAACAACACCCTCGGTGTAGGCAGTGATTTAAGAGCCCTTCTGGAGCGAGGTCCAGTTTTGCTGACATCCCCCTCCCTCCAGCCCGCGTGTTGCTGTGCTCACTACTGCTCCCTGTGTCCAGCAGGAGTGAGCGCTACGAGGATAACTGGAGATACGATCCCCGTTTCACCGGCAGCTTTGACGATGACTCGGAGCCGCAGCGGGATCCCTACGGGGACGAGTTTGACCGGCGCAGCGTCCACAGTGAGCACTCCGGCCACAGCCTGCGCAGCTCCCGCAGCGTCCACAGCCACCACAGCAGCTTCAGCTCCCGCTCCCAGCAGGTCAGTCCCAGCTCCACACACCAGCCTGGCCCGTGCTCTCTTAGGGGTGGGTGAAGCATTAGGAAATTAGAGAATATTTCGGGGGTTAGCGCGCGGAATGTGTGTTTTGAAAGCTTTCGTAAGTTGAGGTTGGTTTGTAATATGGTTTTGAACTTGATGTTTGTCACAGTTGTCAAGAGAACTCTAACCAAAATCAGCACTCAGCTGTGCAAGTTGCCACACACACAGAAATGGAAAATTTCCTCTGCTGAATCCATTTGGTGTTTGTGAGAACTTTGCCTTCCCTGTGCTTGGCTGTAGTGGACAGTGTGCCTGGCTTTGTGTCGTGTCATTTTTCCCATCAAAAGCATGGCTGTGTTACCGAACTTGGGATGCCTTAAAGGACTAACTCCATATTTGTATGATGTTATTTGGACTTTAAAAGCAAAAACCAAAGCTAACTGATTACTCATCCACTTACACCACAAGTACAGATACCTGAAAACATCAGAGAGTATTTGGCTAATTTTTGAGGCACGGTTTTTACTTGTGTAACGGGTAATTTTACCTGTAGTTGGTTCATCAAGTTTCTTGGAAGCTTAGGTACTTTTCCAGTCTGAATTCCAATTCATTTAGTAATATATCAAGTAGGGTTGGAACTCATTTAGGTATTAATCTTTAGGCACCTGAAGTCATTTGGCATTTGTTGGGGTTTGTCAGTTGGGATTCTGTGTCTGTTATAGCCGAGGAGAACGTTCTCACCCACAGTTGTTGGTAACAGAACTGATGCTATAATCTTACTTTTCACACAAGCACGTAGAAATTCTGTTGTGAGAAAGCTGACTATGCTTGGGTGTGAACAGATCAAACGATGGTGAAAACACTGAGGGGGAGAAGACAAAGATAATTAATTATCTGCACAGAAGGGCCTTGCACAGTGGCTTTGTGCAAGGCAGCGGTGCAGTAAGCCTGGTTCACAAGGAGAATGGAAGCTGTCAGGAGGGAATGCTCCCTGTCTGCAGTCCTGCTTGCAGTGCTGCTTGCTCTGTAACTCCAGGCTCCCAGCTAACCCTCACTAATCTGCTCTGTCTAGAGCCAGCTGTATAGGAGCAATCACGATCTAACGGGCAATGCCTATGAAACCCCCGCGCAGGCAGTGTCGCTGCACGCAGAGTATCCCTACGGAGGGTATGATCCCAGCTTTGATGGACAGCAGCCCTTCCCAGACTATGGCTACCCTGCTGAAACGGGCTGGTCAGCTGTGGAACAAGGTATGGGCGTGCTGGGGAGGGAGGAGGGAAGGCTTTGTGCTACAAATACAAAACAGTTTCTCTGGAAAAGCTTTTCCGAAGTGTTGATGTCTGTTTAGCTCTTTTAAGATGTGTTGCATATTTGTACAGAGATGACACAAACAATCAAAGCCCCTGCATTGAAAATGTTTACTGGATTGTAAAGTTCTGTAGTCTGGTTTTGTTCTAGTTATTGCAAATCTTCAGATTTGGGGCTTTGGGGCTATGAAGGAACTGGTTAATTGTTTCATACAAAGTTCAGCCGAATTCAATAGCAGGGTGTTTTCCACTAACACTGCAGGATTATTGAATTGGGTAAATACATCTGCAAGTTTACTTAGTTGCAAGACAGGTTGCCTGTTCTTATTTTATCTTTTCTCCCCATTTCAGCACCTTTAAGGCCCTCAACGCCTGAGAAATTTTCAGTGCCTCATATCTGTGCCAGGTTTGGGCCTGGGGGCTTCTTAATAAAAGCACTGCCAAACCTGCCTTCTGAGGGCCAGCCAGCTCTGGTTGAAATCCACAGCATGGAGGTAAAGTTTAAAAGGAAAACTGGGAAGTAATGGAATAAAGGTCTTTCTTTTGAAAGGGGAGTAGGGAACTTGAATCTATAACTTCCTGATTTCCCTTTTTTTAATGTCAGTGCATGTATCTTTGTCTGTTTGGGCTGTAATCGTAAGTAAAACCGTAAATTTAGAAGTCTTTTCCTCTGAGAGATGACTCAGTCATGATGAGATCATTCAGCTCCTTGTAATTTGTTCAGGATGATGTATAGAGTAACTTGCATGTGAAGCAGATTTCATAATTTATCATCCTTGAGCAGATCACCCTTTGTATTTTGTTTAAGAGTCTTGATTGCACAATGGGTTATGTTCACATCTGGGGGTTTTATTGGTAAAAAGCAAAATCTAGGGTTACAAGAATTTCTTATTTCTGTTTTAGACTATGTTACAACATTCTCCAGAACAAGAAGAGATGAGAGCCTTCCCTGGTCCTCTTGCTAAGTATGTTCCTACAGTTTTCAGAAATAATTTTCATGCATTCAGAAATTACTTCTTCACTGCCTGTAAATTACAGGATTTAAACTGACTTTACAATATTTGTGGCTTTTCATCTGTTTAAATAATACATGAGCTTTAAATTTATTCCTCAGACTAATCACAAATAATGACCTGAATGCTTACATTTGTCTCATTAAAAACTATTTTCTTTTTTTTTTTTCAGGGATGAGACCCACAAAGTGGATGTCATTAATTTTGCACAAAGTAAAGCTGCCCAGTGCTTTAAGAATGAAAATTTAATTGACAAAGAATCTGCAAGTCTTCTTTGGGACTTTATTGTACTGTTGTGCAGGCAGAATGGGGTATGTCTCAGTGCTTGAGTTTTTATCTATCCTGAAGTATTTTGTACACAAAAGGTTTTTGTGTTAAGGTCAGGAATATGTTTTATAGTCACTGATCTTGGAAAATTTCACAGACTGAAGCAATGTGTAAACTGGGCACTCATCCTCAGCTGCTCAGAGGTGCTGATGTTCACATATTGCTGTTGAAGTGCCAAATAAAATGCAGGCAGTGTTGAAATAACAGCTTTTTCAATTTTTGTTTTCTCTCCACACACACAGACTGTTGTGGGAACAGACCTGGCTGAACTTCTGCTCCGAGATCATAAAACAGTGTGGCTTCCTGGGAAGTCCCCTAATGAGGCAAATTTGATTGATTTCACTAATGAGGCCTTGGAACAAGTGGAAGAGGAATCTGGTGAAGCCCAGCTCTCCTTTCTCACTGATAATCTTCTAACCACAGTTGACAGTTTTGAGAAGGAGACTGAGAGATTCAGGGAGCTGCTGCTTTATGGCCGTAAGAAAGTGAGTGCTGGTGCTGTTAATTTTTTGTGCAAAATACAAAATTTCATGGCACTGCATTACACTGATACAGAAAACATTATGCCCCACAGTTCATAATCTAAACCAAAGTTATAGTTGTGTGTTAGTTTTTATCTAAACAAACATATTTTGACTTGATCACAAATTACTACTGGTAAAACTGGTTTTGTGAGAAATATGTGAAGCTCTTCTCAGGAAACTTAATTTCTGTCTTGATTAGGATGCTTTGGAGTCTGCCATGAAGCATGGTTTGTGGGGTCATGCTCTGCTCCTTGCCAGCAAAATGGACAGCAGGACACATGCAAGAGTGATGACCAGGTATGGGGTTGCTCTTTAATTAGTGAAATTTGGCTGCCTGTTTGGCTAATGAGGTGGAGAATGTCAAAATCTTGGGTTATCCATAGCAGTTCATGCAGGATTTCTGCTTTAATTTTACTGTGTATTTATTTGTCATTTTTTACTTTTTATTCTGGGATCTTCTGACTCTGAACTTAAACCTGAGAAGTTGTTCTTTGCCACCTGTTCCATTTAAAGGGTATTTGAACAATGTCATCTGTGACCTTGCTTGGAAAAAACTGCAAAAACCCAGCTGTCAGTTTTGTTAAAGTCAGCTGGCTTGGGGAGAATCCAGAGGTTTTTCCTAGCTTGGGCTGACTTATTTTAGAGTGACAGACCCAGTTCTCTAGTAATGTTTTACTTTTGACCATTATCCACTGGGCAGTTGCCTCTTCAGTGTAGTATTTTCACACAGCACTTCCTCCTCTTGATCTAGGTTAGATCAATTGCCACTGAGAGCTGAAGTACATTTTGACTGCTTACCCTCTGTTTGTGTTTTGTTTTTCTCTGCAATGTCTCTGTAGGTTTGCCAACAGTCTCCCAATTAATGACCCTCTGCAGACTGTTTACCAGCTCATGTCTGGAAGGATGCCAGCTGCATCCACGGTAAGATTCACTGGGAGCTGCAGGGAGGAGTGGAGTTCCCAACAGAAACCTTTCCTAGAATGTCAGAGAAGTTGTTTTGGTCCTTTTTAGGTTGAAACACTTGTCCATGCAGAGCTCCAGTCACTGATTTGACCTAGTAATTCTTCTAATTTTAGTGCTGTGGAGATGAGAAATGGGGAGACTGGAGGCCTCACCTAGCAATGGTGTTATCCAACTTGACCAATAATGTGGACTTGGAATCCAGGACCATTGCTACCATGGGAGACACTCTTGGTAACTCTTGGGGAACAAACAGGGTGAAGGAAAATCTTTGATTGCTCAGCTTATTTTTTTTGAAAACAGGCAATTTCTTTATAAAATATAAAGTGGAGCGGTTTTACATGGGCTTGTCTCTGTTGTGAAGGCATTTGAATGCAAAGCCAAACAATGCAGAGAACTGAATGTGCCACTGAAATATCCTGAGCTCTGTCCTTTATTTCTCTGCAGCTTCTAAAGGCCTGCTGGATGCTGCTCATTTTTGTTACCTTATGGCCCAAGTTGGGTTTGGAGTTTACACAAGGAAGACAACAAAGCTTGTCCTAATTGGATCAAATCACAGGTCTGGCTTTTTGTTTTTCAAATACAGCTTTCTCAATGCAAAAATGAAAATATGAAAGACTGAATTGTGTTACTCCCCTGATCTTCACTAGCCACAGCTGGTTTTGAAACAATTATTTTACATCCTTTCTTGCAGAAATTGTTGATATTTTGTGTCTAACAGAGCTATGTGTCTGACTTTGGCAGGTCTGTGTCTATTGTCAGCATATATAAACTCAAATAATATTTTTCTTCTGCCATTTGAAACAGCTTGCCATTTTTAAAGTTTGCCACCAATGAAGCCATCCAAAGAACAGAAGCCTATGAATATGCACAGTCACTAGGAAGTCAGCCTGGCTGCTTGCCCAATTTCCAGGTGAGGAGCTGTTCCTGTTTTGGTTTGGTTTCTGTTTTGGCAGATTTCATGCTTTGAATCTCTCATGTGCTGAGGTCAGTGTAGCAGTATTTTACCTGTCATAACATCAAATAGTCATGGATAGTAATTCAAGATAGCTGTTTTCCTGTTGCAACATTTCGTTTTCACTTTTTTCACCTCTGCATCCTGAACTTCTGAATTTTAACTTTTGTTACTGTAATTCTATATTCCCAAAGAAAAATCCAGCAGAATTTGCTGGCGCTAACTGTAGATAAATAAACAACTTCCACTGGATGCTTCAGGTGGAAAGGGAGAATTGAATGCTTTTTCCTTCAATTTTGGATGTGATAATTGGATATCTGAGCTTTCAGCTGAAATGTCAGACTGGCTTTTATTTGTTACTTCTCAGAGTGTTGTGATGACTTGGTTTCTTTGTCCTGTTGCCTCCCCAGGTTTTCAAGTTCATCTATGCCTGTCGGCTGGCTGAGATGGGCCTTGCTGCCCAGGCCTTCCACTACTGTGAAGTCATTTCCAGAACTGTCCTCAAAGATCCCCATTATTATTCCCCTGTGCTGATTGGGCAGCTAATCCAGGTAATGTGAGGAAGGATGAAGTGTTTGTGGCTGGATGTTGCAGGTGGGAAGCTGTGGCTGATGCACTCACCCTTGGCAATGGTTGCTCTCCTCAGATGTCATCCCAGCTGCGCCTGTTTGACCCTCAGATAAAAGAAAAACCAGAACAGGAATCTTTTATTGAGCCCTCCTGGTTAGTGACACTTCGACATGTGGATGGGCAGATCAAGGTACAGTGTGTGCTTTTCAGCATGAATTATTCCCTTGAAAGGATGGGTGTAAATCCAGTTTTTACCATGGTTTTGTTTACACTGCTAATCACAGAAATATGGGAAATGGTCTTATATATTCATGTCATAAATTCCAAATGTTATGATGTAAACCAAGTGAATTTACCACACTTTAGTGCCCTGAGATTCAATACAGAATAGTTAAAGTTACATGAGACAGGTTTTTCTTAATACCAAAATGCAAGGAGAATTGCAAGATAATCAGTAAAGTAATCAGGGGATCTGCTTGCCATAAGAATACCTTGTGTGTGGATTAGTGCTGCTGGATTATAACAGAGTGGAAATAATTATTGTTTATTTAAAGAGATGTGTTAAAAATCTGAATGCTGAGCTAATTAACTGTGTTTCAATTTTAAAACAAACCCTTTCAATTATTGGTTGATCTTGGCTTATAAATGGCTGACAACTTGAGTTTTTTGACTGAACACTAAAAAGCTGTTTTCGCACCTAATATTTCCTTTGCTCTGCGTTCCCTTGGTTATGAACTGAATATCTGGTACAGATCAGTGAATAATATTTTGCTTTTTCCTGCAGGATGGTGCAATAGCCTATAACACAGACAGATCCACTCCCCCTCCCTATGAATGCAGCACTCCCAGCTCTGAGCTGGACCGTGCCAGTCAGTGTGATGGGGGAGGTGGCCGTGACGTGGGGCCAGGTGCTGAAAATCCCTTGCTGGCATCCCTGTTACCCAATATGGCTCAACAGATGCAGAGCGTGCAGCTGATGCCTTCAGGTTGGTGTTTCATATCCTTTATGGCAGAGAGGCAACAAAGGTTTTGTGTTTCTGACATAAGAAACCACTTAAGAGGCTGGTTGGGACAGGGAGCTTTCACTTCTGCACTGTTTCATTCATAGGGTAAAAGGTTCACACTGGAATTTCTGTTTAGTTTTAACTGTTAACTCTGTTTTTTTCTTGCTGCAGTACCTCAGGCTGTCCTTGATGGCTCAGCTGCCATGATTCCTCCTGGTGACCAGGGAAGTGTCCCCTTCTACCCAGTGGCTCCTCAGCCTCTTGGCCCAGGACCTGGCTTTGTACCTCCAGGATTTTCAAATCCCTATGGAACCGAACCATCCCCACTGTATTTAGGGTCCACACTACCCCCAGGAGGGCCACCACAAGAATTGGAACCACGGCCAGAAGAGCAGACAAACCTGGAAACAGGTCTGGGATCTTAATAAACAGCTTTCCCTCCTTCCTTAGAAAGGGAATGGAGTGTTTCAGGGAATAAATCAGGATATCTCAGTATTTTAAAAATACTCACGTTTTGGGCAATTAAATTTTAAAGCACCATGTAATTGTATAGAAACATCTGTAGAAAGTTGTAGTATTCCTCCTGCTTTTTTGGCTTACTTTAAAAGTGAGGTCAGACTCAGCAGATCATGATTTCAGACCCTGACAGATAATCCCTGAGAGCAGTGAGATTGGCAGTTGTTTCCAAGGTCTGTGTCAGGGATTTCTGCCTCTGGACATGAGCTTCTAGGACCCTGATAAGTTTTAACCCTGTGACAACAGAGGCTGACATATCTGGAGGGAAGCAAACCTGAGTTTGGCAGAGTTTGAGGCACGAGGAACCTTTAACTGCTCCATCCTGATGGTTGCTGATCCTCAGCCTGGACTGGCCTGTGTTTATTCTAAACACAAACCCAGACAGGAGAGGAAAAAATCACAGCAATTGCAGCTCTCATTCTTTAAAAAACCAGGTTCTCTCTACAAAACTCATAACTGGTGAAAATTTTTGCCTTAAAACTATTGTGGGGCTTGGGAGCTTTTGGGTTTATAGGTGTTTTTTTTGTTGGTGTGTGTCCCTGCTAACATAATCTATTTTTTTTTTTTAAGGAATGCAGAGAATTGCCCCAGAGCCTCCTGCACAAAACTCCTTCCCAGAGCAGAGAGAGGATGATTTCTATGGCAGAATGGCTAACATGGTATTGTTATTTCATCCATGTCTTCAGCTGCCTTGCAGCAGAATGCAAACACAAGAGGATTTGGGGGCTCTGTATTGCTCTTCAGCAAAAATTGAAGCTTGGTTTTGGAAAGTCCCCAAAGAACCAGATTAAATGTCTTTAATTGTGTGGAAAATCTTGATAAAAAATTAATGCTGTGGCAGATATTTATCTGCTTGTTTATTATGCATTCATGTCCTGTTTTGATACCTAACCAGGCACCAGGACAAAGATCCATCTTTAGGTTTATTTTGTATGAACCTTTAGATCTCTTCTGTTTATGGGTTTTTCAAAGAGGGAGTTTTTTGGGGGAAGATGAAGTGTGATCCATCCCTGCAGCAGTGACAGGTTTGTGCTTTCCTGTGTGTTTGTCACCCAGGGCTACGGGCGAAGATCCCGAACAACCTCAGAGTCCTCTGCTCATTCTGTGGGGAGAGAGAGATCCAACTCTGCAGCCAAACAGCCCTCTCCTCCTCCCTCTGCTCCTGCAGGGAAAGAGACTAAAAAAGAAACCAAGAAAGAGGCAGCACCTAGAAAGGTAAATTTTCTTAGAAAGGTACCCACAGCTGGAGGAGATTCCTTAGTAAATGTGGTAACCCCTGGGCCTTAAAAAGTTCTGACTAAACTGTTTATTTCTATTTATTAGGTGCAACTCTGGGCTCAGAGTTGAAGTCCCTAACAGAAAATGTGTTGTTGCATGAAAGTTTCTTTTAATTTGTCTGTGAAGTGAGGCAAGAATTAACTGAAGGGGGAGAGAATTAACTGAGTAGATTTAATTTGTTTTTAGACTGGTGCAACCTGGTTTCGCTGGCTGATGGGAAAAGGAAAGAATGAGGCTCACCTGCCAGATGACAAGAACAAATCAGTAAGGCCCCAAAAATCACAAAAACCTTTATACACTTGAATTTGTTCCTAAATGTTCTCCTGGATGACAGATGGCCACTGTTTTGATGAGTAAACAAATGATTGTAAAATTTTGAAAATTATTCCAAGACTGACTTTTAAAAAAAAGTTAGTTACAATGATTTTAAATTTTTTTAGCAGCTTGCTTTGAGCTCTGTTTCTGACTGTGATTTTCTTTTAGATTGTTTGGGATGAGCAGAAACAACGTTGGGTTAATCTGGATGAACCAGAAGAAGAGGTAAAAACCTGAGTCTTCGTAATTTCTCCAAGTGGAAAACAAAAATTTGTACTTGGCACACAATTTTCTTTAATCTGTTATTGGCTCTTAGGAGCTGCTTTTTACTGAGTTTGGAGTAAAATGTGCAAAATCAATGATGTGATTGGATTTTTGTCTCCTGCAGAGCAAACCTCCTCCACCACCTCCAACAGGATTTCCCAAAGCTGCTCAGGCTGCTCCCCCTGGGCCTGGAGGCCCTCCTGGTGCCTCTGTCAATGTGTTCTCCAGGAGAGCAGGTAACAGTCAGCACTGGGATTTGAAGGCTTTCTCCTGCATAAGATATGAAGGCAGAAGTCCTGACTCTCCCAGGATTGTTTGGGAGCAGTTGGCAGCTCAGTGGAGCTGTGGCTGTTGCTGGCTTTGCTGGTGCCCAGCTCCTGCACTGCTGGCACAGGATCATGACCTGGATATTACTGTTTGTATCCCTGGGATATTATTTTTCTGATCCTGAAAGATGCTTTAACCAGCAAACTGTTCAAAGCAGACACAGGCATGGCTAACACAAGGTGTGTTTGTGTTATTTGTGCATGTTTCTGGTTTAGCTGGAAGCAGAGCCCGTTATGTGGATGTGCTGAACCCAGGAGGAACCAAGGCAAGTGGGGCTGTTCCTGCACCATCAGACCTGTTTGCCCCCTTGGCACCCATGCCCATTCCTGCCAACGTGTTTGTTCCAAACTCAGGTGTGTGGATAGGATTGTGGGGAGGTTGTATGGCTGTTTATGGGGTGTGTTTGGCTAAATCCTGTTTCCTCTGCAGTTCCAGGGGAGGCCCAGCCCCTGGAAGGGAGTGGAGCAGCAGAGCACACACCAGCTGCAAACCAAACCAACCCTGACCCTGCTGCAGCTGTGGAGCCAGAGGTGGGTTAGAAGGAATGTCTTGTACACAGAACTCAAAGTTCTGATTCAAACCCCCTGATGATTCTGAGCAGCAGTTTTGCTACCACAGTACATAAAGCACCTTGTTGTAGGGATTGTGGTTTAATGTTTTACTTAAAGAGCAGAAGAAGGGGAACGCAAGTGAAAATGGGAGGTTGCATTTTCTAATTTGGCAGGGCTGCAGCTTCCATGGGTGCAGGAAAGGGACAGAGAACATGGGAAGAGCCTTACAGTGCATGTTACACCTGCCTAAAGTGCTGTAACATTGTTCTGCCTCAGAGGGGTCTCTGAGGGAAATGGGAAATTGCCTCATAGTGACAATGATAAACAGAATTGCCTTGTTTTTCTCCAGTACTTAAACCCTGCAGCCCTTCCCCCTGGATCTGGACTTCCTGTTCCTAACCCTGATGGCTCCCAGTCAGGCGAGGTAAGGCTTGATGCAAAGTACTTAATTAATGACTTTTACAGTTAATTGTAGTGATTTTACAATGGGCCATCTAAAACCACAAGTAACTGATACAGTTGCTGATGAGTAGCCAAGGTGGGATATGACTGTCTCCAAACTTGTACAGAAAAGACCTCTAAGCCCATATGAGAAGTTCAGCCTCCATGTCCTACATTCTGTAATCTCCTTTTCCTATTTAAGTACTTTTTAAAGCCTTTTTCAGAGTAAAATGTCAGTAGCAGTTGAAGGGTCTCTTCTTGCCTCCATGCATGCATATAATTTCACTAATATGAAGTGCAAGACACGAGGAGAACAAATTGCTGCGTGCCAGGCAGAGTAACATGACCTTTGTTCCTACTAAATGTGTTCTATACCTACATAATTTCGTGCTTCAAGAAGTCCTTTTGATTTAAACTAACTTCTGCCTTTACGTTTGTTTTTGTTTTCTGTTTCTTTGTTTTTTTTAACTTGAAGTTGGTTTAACCTTTGGCAGTGAGACTTTGACAATGAAATAAAACAACTGGAAGCTTGGGGCAGTGACATGCATGACGACTTTTTTTATTTGTGTTTTTTTGTATTTGTGTGTTCTTGCTGTTTTGTAGCTTTCGCGCTCTAGTTCAATGAGTTCATTATCACGTGAAGTAAGCCAGCATTTTAATCAGGTACATGTGGCTGGCCATTCTCATTTATGTTAACTTATTTACTTTCCCCTCCCTCCCCCTCTTTATTTTGCATTTGCTCAAATACTAATGCTACTTTTAGTCATTTCCCCTTCATTTCACAGAAATATCATTAAAAGTAGATCATGATGTAGTGTTCCTTTTCACACTCAAACAGGGTCTTCAGTTTTGTGTGTTCATGAGAGTGCATGTAATCCAGGCATGCTTTTTATTTATATTCCTAAGAGATTCACATAATTTCATCTTTTTTTTCTGGGATAGTAAAGAAATCAGTTGATTTTTAACAAAAAAACCAAAAAAATCCTCAAACCAAACCCAACAAACCTCCTAAAAAGACTCAATACAAGCAAAACTTGGTCATTCTGCTGCTGCCAGTCTCAAATTGGTCATAAACCATCTGCAAAAGTCCCTGTAGGAATTAAAGGAATGCTTCATCTCTACTGAAAGTTCCAGAGCTGTGGGCTCACCACCAAGGGGTGACACAAACCTTTCTGATATTTCTTAGTAAAGCAAAACCTGACATAGAATGTTTATTTTGGGGCAAGTGCTGAGGTGTACTAACAAAGGCAGAAGGTACTAATTGAGTGGAGTTGCACTGGTGTCTTGTGTTGGTTTTGCATGCTGTGGACCTGCAGAGCAATTTGCAGTTGATGCATGTGGCATTGTTTGGCCAGTTCCTACATTAAGCCAGCCCTGTTCTAGACCTGGATGCAAACTGTACCAGCACTCTGCAGTTGTTCCAACAGGCTGCGCTCTCCATGTTGTTGGCATTTTTCCTGTGAATATTTGCTCTGTATGACTTTGCAGGCCGTGTTTGAGAGGCCTTGGAGCTCTGCCCTTGTCTGATTTCTGTGTTTTCTCTTCCCAGCCTGCTGCTGTTCCACCCTCGGGGGCGCCTTCGGCAGGACCGGTACCGTTCTACAACCCCTCTCAATTTGCACAAGTGAGTGAACACCTCATTTTTCCTTTTCCTTTCCCTTTTCCCTTTCCCTTTTCCCTTTCCCTTTTCCCTTTCCCTTTTCCCTTTCCCTTTTCCCTTTCCCTTTTCCCTTTCCCTTTTCCCTTTCCCTTATTATCCAACAGTTCCCAGAGCAGCTGTGGCTGCCCCATCCCTGGAAGTGTCCAAGGATGGGGTTTGGAGCAGGCTGGGATAGTGGAAGGTGTCCCTGCCCATGGCAAGGGGTGGAATGTGATTTACTTTAAAGTCCCTTCCGACCCAAACCAGTCTGATTCTTTACTTTGAACAAAACATGATTTTGTGCTTTACCAGCTTAATGTGGGTTGTTCCACACAAAGTGTTAAACGTGCACAAAGGTCAGTCTGGCACCTGTTCAATTTAACAAGTCTCCATTCAAAATTTTATTCCCAATTTTTTGAGTTTTGTTTCCAGCATGACACTTTGACAGAACGTTTTGTTTATTCCTGTTCTTTTCTCAGTCTCCTGCAGCCACTGGAAGTTCAAGACTGGGAAGAATTGGACAGAGGAAGTATCCAACGTTGAAGTAGAATTCAATGGCTTTGTATTTGGAATCCTCACTCATGTTCTGAGTATGCAAGGAACTATCCAGCCCTATGGCACGTGGTATCTGCTGCAGTTGCCATGACAGAAATCCAATGATGGGTGATCTTCTTCATGCTTGCACCTCATCTACGCAAACCATTACCAAACATGAAATATGTGTAACTTTTTCCTTTTCAAAACCTGGCTAGAAATAGCTTTGCTGTGATAAAGAATAGACACAAGAGAGGAAATAGTTGCTGTCTGTTACAAAACCTGTTTGTAAATTGCATAGGCAATTTATTCCTTACGTTTATTTTAAACCTTTACTAGCGTGACCTTCCGAGATATAGTTTCAGGGATTCCTTAATTTCTGAAGGATGCTCCCCTCCCAGCAGGGGTTAAAAAAAGAAAAAAACATGTCCACATTGTAAGGTAACACTGTGGCCTTAAGAGGACCAGGCACAATGGTGATGCTTTCAGCCAGAGTGTGGAACTAGAGAAGATCCCCTGGGAGAGGCTCACCCAGGAGCTGCCTCATGCTGGTTTGGTTTTTGGGAGGGGGAAGGGGGCCACAGCTCATCCAAATAAATCGACCTATATTGAATGAAAACTGTGACTGTAATCTAATCCTGGTTTGATTTGGATCTTTCCTAGTCTGTATGTAGTTTGTGGTTTAGACTACCTGTAAAGCCAAGTGTATAGTGGGAAGGAGCTCTGTATCATAGCCAACGCTGTTCTCTTGATGAGTGAGTGTTTGTTTAAAGTGCAATACGGTTACTTTGCTTTCTCTCAACCTGCTGGCACTCTGCACCTGGGGGGTAACAGCTCGAAAGTTGTTCATTTTTTTTCCTTTTTGGAGTGCCAGAATCAGTGTAATAATCCGTTCTTGAATCTCCATTACTAAAATAACCAAGGTCTTAAATAGCTAACAGCTCAATTTCGTACTAAAAGTAGATGGGTTAGACCTCTACGGATGGACTTTTAAAATCTTTAGGTTTAATATAGGAAATCTTGAAAACCATGATATGCAGCGTTTATATTCACTGAAGAATCTGAATTATCTGCAAAGAGAGAAATAAACTTTAAATATTTATTAAATCATTAGGCCATATTTTATTTAGAACTTGCCACCAAACTATTTGATTTTACTTGAATTTCTGCCCAGGAGTAGAAGTAATACGAATGTGAAATTGCCAGTATTTGTCCCCACTTGTGTTTTTTTTTTTCTTTTCCTGAATAACACCACTTTTCTAAGATTGTGATAGCCTTATGTATGTCCCAGAAGGTTTGTATGCAGCCCAAGTAAAACATTATTTGGGGGGATTAGAAACCTTTGTGTGCTGCTGCATTCTCAATTCCAGACGTGGGCAGCAGCAGCAGTGAGTGTAGTTTACTTTTCTATAATTGAAACCTAATCAGACACTTGGCTTTCCTCTAGTCCAGCCAGGCTGCTGATTGTTTTCTCCTTTCAGTAGAGACTGCCAAACAACTTCATTCAAGGAAGGCTCCCTCTGAGCTGGGAGCAGCTGTCTTTCCTAAGTGTAAGATTTGACACTGTAAATTCTTAAATAAAATATTTTGCGCTCTGGAGCACTTTCACATTTTACTTTCTTCTTGTGGTTATTGATTTAGTGAGCTGGGTGGAGGAACCTCTCCTGTTTGTCTGGGAATGATCTGTGTGAGGAAAGGCAGTATTTGGTGTTTGGAATGGCTTAATCGGAGTGGGTTTAGATGGGATTATTGGGAAGAAATGCTTCCCTGGGAGAGTGGTGATGCCCTGGAGCAGGT
Organism: Drymodes brunneopygia; assembly: GCA_013400955.1. Lineage (NCBI taxonomy): Eukaryota > Metazoa > Chordata > Aves > Passeriformes > Petroicidae > Drymodes > Drymodes brunneopygia. The sequence goes on from VZTZ01025125.1 coordinate 233,153, forward strand.
TGCCCAGAGAAGCTGTGGCTGCCCCATCCCTGGAACTATTCAAAGCCAGCTTGGACGAGGCTTTGAGCCAATGGAAGGTGTCCCTACCCATGACAAAGGTTGGAAACTGGGGTTGATTTTCAAGGTCCCAACCAGTCTGCTATTCTGTGATCAGTGTTCGTACTGAAATGTTCAAAACTGAAGCTTTAATATAGGCAACTTTTAAATTTCGTTAAGTGTAAAACGTTTCCTTTAAGCTGCTTTTTAAACGCCTCCTTCCTCCCCGTATCGTGACAGCCGCGACTTTGCCGCGATCGCTGCGCGCTCCTCCGGCCGCCGGGGGGCGCTGCGGGCGGGGCCACAGCGCATCGTCCCCCGCTCCCGGTGCAGGACCCGGCCCGGTGCCCTGCGCTACCCATCCCAGCCCGGCGCCCTGCTTCCTCGTGGCACGGGGCCGGGAACTGCCTTTGCCTGTGTCCCGCTGCCCTGACCGGGACGAGGGAGCGGATTCCGACCTCCGTGGGTTCAAGGAGACTTTCAAACTAGTCCTCCCGGGAAGGGAGCCCGGCTCAGCCCGTATCGTGCGGGAGTATCGCATGAGCCCTGTGCCGCAGCACTGCGCGGCTTGCGCACGGGGGCTGGGCTGTGTCCCCTCGTAAGCCTCTGGGCATTCACCGCGTCCTCCCAAAGGTTAAAAGCACGCAAGAGACGCTTCAAGGGCCTTTCTGAGCCCCTTAGCCTCTCTCCCTCCTGGAACGATGCCTGCGTACTGCACAGAACGCAGCCCCAGCACTGAAGGCTATCCTGATATCCCGGAGAGCTCTTTCCCTCGAACAGATTTTAGAGCAGGAACAGAGGCAGTCCCCGCTCCACTTTCGAGGTAGTGAAGCCCTGCGGGGAAAAGGAGGCTGACTCGCTCCGTCCCTCTCCCAACGATTATTCCCCTGCTCTTTCCCTCAAGTGAGCCGTAGGCTGGGGGTGACTTCAGTGTCCGAGTGGTTTAAAAGCGTACGTGAGGGGTCTGTGCAGGAGCGATCAGATCTGCTCATCGGGGGTTATTTACTAAGCGCCCCCCGCTTCCTTTAACGCGGAAAATACGAGACGAGCCGAAGGTTGGCCCGAGCCGTCACCTCCGTAACATGGGGAAAGAGGGAGAAGCGTGTTAGCGATGCCCGGGAAAACTTTTATTATTTTGTTTTCGAGAGTCAGCAGTAGGAACAGCAGAACAGAATACACCTGATGCTGCTCACTGAACAGAGAACAGAATGAACGCACCGGCAGATAAAAACGTCTGCCCGCCGTCTTTTGTTGCAGTATGGGCTCCCGATACACGACCTTTTCCTCTTTCTTTCCTTTATTCGTTCCCCGCTACCTCTGATGGGGCTACCTACAGATACCTCCGAAATAACAGCAGAGACGTGGGGTTTGGAAAGCCACGTCTGATCCTGGCCGTGTACCCCAACCTTGAGCCTCTCTCAAACTTTCAGTGCGATGTTAAAGCTCGCGTTGACCCTGCATCGCCTCGCCTCCGCAAGTCTCCAAGCCCCCGCGTGGCAGGAGGGGTGATGGACGAGAGGGGCGAGTGCGGAGCCCCTCACCTCTGCTGTCCTCCTTGGGCCCCAGGCCCGTGGGTGGGCAGAATTACACGCCTCTCTTCCCATCCAGGGGCTTTCGGGGAGGGCTTAAAGCAAGGCAATGATTGCCTTCATCCTGTTACGGGCAAAGCGAGCATGTTTTGCTGAGGCAGGGAATAAATCTGTGAGTTCCCGAGCACTCCGTCATGTGTTATTGCCCACAGTTTGAGCCCTTTGGGATTAGCTAGAGGCAAAACTCCAGGTTCACGTGAAAGTGCCCCGGAGACAACGTGCGTGGGGCAAGCGGGGGAAACAACAGTGGCGGGCTGCAGTGCTCGGTCTTTTCAAGCATCTCCGCGGGGAAAATTGCAACAATTTCCATATAACGAAAACCAAGTTAGGAGGGGAGAGAAAATAGAAACAATTAGTGAGTGAGCTGGTACGTTTCGAGAAATGAAACCTTGCGCGTCCGGCACCGTGCCGTGAAGGGTGCAGCATTGGCTGCCGTAGATAAATCGCGCTGCTCGTTTTCATTCTTCTCTCGGCAAAGCCGGGCGAGTCCCGCCGATCCCTTCGCGTTTTGGTCGGAGGCTCCCTGTGCTGGAGCCCCCGGCAGTGCCGAGAGCGGGTAGCGCATCCCTCCTGCGTCTCGGAGCAGCGGGTCTCTCTCCCTGCCCCAAGCGGGTGATCGCCCGGAGCGGGGAGTCCCCGCTCCCGTCTTCCCCCGAGATCCCAGGATCAGCCCTGCCGAGTATCCTTTCAACCTCTTTTATTCCAGGCAGCTGAGGCTCATACATCACCGATTGTCGTAGTGCCTCGCAAACTCTCACCTGGCTTTGTTGGATCCCAAATGAATTTTCTAAACCAGTATTCGTCTCCCAAATACGGATATAATCTCCACTGGGTTTCTTTTTAATGACTTCCATTGAATCGATGCGGCAAAGCTCTTTATCTTGTAGTGCAATACAGAATGTGGCGTTGTACACATATGGTTTAGTTTTTTCCACACATATTTGACTCCTTTCACATTCTAATACACTGAAACGGTATAGGATGGTTTGGGAGATATGTCTGGACAGAGAGATTAAACTAAGTCTCGGCAAATGCACTTTTAAAGCAGATTCCGAAGAAGCGAGTCTGTCCTGAAGACAGAGCTTTAAATGCCCGGACATTTTTATTGCTGTTGCTGAAAATAGGCTAAACACGGAGCGATCAATTGCCGTGGCAAACGGATCAAGAATAAGAGTAAAGATCACGTGTGGGGATAAATAAATAAATATAAAGAAAAAATATAGAAGGAAGGTACGTGTAGAGCCTCTTACACGGGAGGATGCGTGCAGAGCCGGGAGTGCTATGGGCGTGGGTCTGGTGTGCAGCGCGTACCCTGCAGGGGTGAAGGCAGAGGGCAGGCAAGAGGGGAAATTGTCTGGCAGCCTGCCCGCAGCCACCCCCAGGTACGGCCTCCTCGGAGCCCTGCTGGAGCCGGGGACTCCTCCGCTTGGGGAGGCGTTTTTGGGAACCCCGCGGCTGACACAAATTGGCGCCGCCGGGTCCCTGCAACCTTGCCCTCTTTGCCGGCCCCGGGAAAGCAGCGGGACTGCCTGGGCTCCCCGCGCCGCTCCCGAAACTTATCCCAGCTTGGAGCCTGCACCCAGGGGCTCGCCTGCCTCTCACGCCGCGCGTGTCGCTGTGTGTGCGTTGGTGGGTGGGAGCGTCCTCTGTGTGTGTGTGTGGAAGCGCTGGGCTGCCGTGTCCGTGCCTGCTTTCTGTTTGAAGGTATCTAGAAGTGTTGTCTCTGGTGTCCACACGACCCGCTGGCAAAGCAGAGGGGGTGAGTATGAGCCCCTGGTTGTGACCCCTCTTTCTGCTGCGTGTGAGCTGCCAGGCCGTCTAGTCTGGAGCGTGCTCTTTGTCTTCAGCTGAGAAAGAACAGTTTACTCTGCATTCTCCTTCTTGCTCCGACCATGACAGGGAAGTGTAGGTGCGTTTTTGTTTCGATCAAAGCAACGCCTGCAAAAGCGATACTTCCATCCAGACAAATAAATCCGAGTGAACTCCACTCTCAGAACTGTGCCACCCCTTTCCAGGCTGAACTCAAGCTCCTTTTCTAACTTGCAAAATCTGTTCGTGTCCCTGCCTGACAGTCTGTCCAGCTATCTGTCCCTCTGTCTACCTTTGGGGTTGGCCTTTCTGGGAGAAGCAACCCAGCTCGAGTTGCCAAATATATGTCCAGTCCTTTTCCGTTTGTTTGGGGTGAGTTTGCCCTCAGCCCTCCCTCTCCCCCGAATTCGTTCTTATTTGAGTAGTCGGACAAAGAAAGTCTCATCACCTTCCTGAGCACCTAGGGCCCCCAAACCAAAACCCAATCACAGTACTTAAAATTCAGAGGTTTTCTCTCAAGAAAATATATTTGTATTTATATGCACGAACGCAGATCCATAAAAAGCACCAGCGTGTAGACGAGGTGTCAACCCCGATTACGTGAAAGGAGATAACATTGATCTCCTAGGCATATTTGAAATAGGTTGCCGGTTTATTGTTGGTTGGTTGGTTTGTTGTTTGGGATCTTTTTCTTCGGAAATAAACATGAACTGATTTCTGAAATAGTTTTCCCCCCTGGGTTTTCCCCCTATTCTGTGATGTATCTGCTGTTGCAAACGGGAGATGAGCAATTTCTAAATCAGGGATCAGGGTTAGAGGATCAGAAGAGTTAATGCCGCCAACCTAGTTCTGTTTCTAGACACACATGTTTTGGAATATGGCAATACGCTGAAGAAAAGGTGCTTTCCGAAAGGACGAGCCTCTCGGCGTTTAGCTGGGAAACAGTGTAGGAGAGAAACTGCAGCTGCGGAGATCTCGACCCTGAGAAGTTTTAGCTTTTTACAATGACTATTTGTAGGGAGTGCGCGAAGATTGGAGGAGTCGAGCTCCTATTGCAGTTCCGCACGGGTTTACGGCCACAAACCGTAAGAGCCGGTGCTGTAAAGCTCCCAAGAGCTGGTGACACACCAGGTTTTCACGCTTCATCTGGTGCCGCCGAGGTGTCTTCTCTCCAGCGAGGTTTTGGGGCTTTTGCGACGTTGACGGTCTCTCGGGGAGAGCGAAGTGTTTGCTAAATTTGTTTTCCAATGCCGGCGTTAAAACGAAAAGGCGGCCTTTGAAGCGTCGCTTTTAAGCCGCGCCGTGCAGACCTGGAAACAAATTCGCCGGGGATCAGTCGTGAAACCTAAAGAGGGAATGGGGAGCCTGCAAATCTTTGCAGCCGCAAAGAGAATTAATCGCATAACACCGGCTAGACGGCGTCCGCCCGAGCCTTGAGTTTAAAAATCAAAAGAGGGAGTAAAATCTCGATGCGAAAACCAGAGAAGATGCAGCTACAATAAAAACGGGTCAGTAAAGCCTACACTGCACAGGCCGACCTGCATGCCCGATGTCAGAGCGGAGGGGGAAGGTGTGACCCAGAGGTGTCACATCTGCCGGCGGGGCCTTCGCCGGGGTCCCCCGGGCAGGGGAGGCGGCGGGCGAGGCCGCGGTCACGAAGCGGAGCTGAGACTCGCTCAGCTCTACCGCGGGTGCAGCAGGCACTGCGAGGGGAAGGACAGCCTGCAGACATGCAGCTAAAGGCCCAGAGCCCCTGGCCCGGCCGTGCTCTGCTTTTTCGCTCCTGCTGACCCAGCTCGGCCTTTTTCGCTGCTGGAGGGAAGACGCGATGCTTCTCGCTTTCCCGAGCAGGCGACAAAGAGCTGCGATTTCTCTTCCGCAGCTCCTTAGGTGATTCCTTCTCCCTCTTTGCTTTCTTATGCTTGTCCATTAACTTTAAAAACTTGGCGAAGGCTTCTCTTCCTGGGACTCCAGACACATTTCCCGACACGCAAGAGTCGCGCTTGGCTTTTTCCCTTTCGCAGGAAACCGCCCTGCTAAAGGGGTTTCTTCTCTGCTCCAAGTTCAAAGGCACAGTCCTGAAGTAGTTAAGGGGGCAAAAGGGGTAAGTGTGGGGGAGGCCCCGGTTCAGGAGCGCAGGGTCGAAGCCATTAGAGCCTCCGCCTCTGCGGGCTTGCCCTTTGCGGCCTCAGCATTACGCTGCGAGCACCGTCCCCACGCATAGGACCGGCGGGCTTGAGGGACACGGGGTGGGGAGGGGAAATATCCTGGTGTTTCTCTTTGGAAACACTAAAGAGGTGGCACTGAGGGCCACCGAGCGCCCAAGAAGTGACCCTGGCGGGCAGCGAGGCTTGAGGAGAGCATGGTTTTCCCACCCACTCTGGTGCCTTCTTGGGAAGCACGATCAGTGGGGTACCGGGGCAGGCATATCCTACTAATAAACGGAATAATAGTTTCTCTGCCACTCCCGGTACCTGGTTCGTTCCGTCCACTACATCCCCTGTCAGCCTGAGGGTATCTGCTAGTGAAATCTTCCCTCGCCGTCGCCCTCTGCTCCTTCCCTGCAAGTTATTGGGTTACAGTCGGCTGCTGTGTTATACGGGACATGTGCTGGGTTGTTAGAAACCTCTATAAAAGAATAAAGACTTAGTGGCAGCCCGCGCCTGAAACTCGTTTACCTACACGTTATAACAAAGTCCGCAGACGCCGTTTAGAAGCGACGGGATTTGGGCTTGTGGAAAGACGAGTCTCCCACTATTTCTATTTGATCGAAAGAATAAAGCTGTGTAAGGTGTTTCCTGTCTACTTGAGATTTTGTGCAGCACTTTAGGCAGGTTATTTCTTTGGAAAACAGCCATGGAGCCCATTGTCTTTATCTGATGCTTGAAAGATTGGGGAGGAGAGGAAGAAGAAAAATCATTGTTAAAAAACACTTTGAAGTTGTGCAACTGTTGCTGCTCCAATTTTTTTCTCCGGTTTCCAGATGCACCAGAAATCGTTACTTTGATCTCACAATGCAGCAATTTATATTTTTTAATTTTTTAAAAAAATGATTGGGTAACTCAAAGCGTAATGGCAAACATGCCGGGAATGAGGTCATCGGGCCGCGCGGGGAGGCCCCGGAGGCGGGAGCGAGCAAGCGCCGAGAGCGCCGGAATAAGGCGGCGGGGAAGTACGGGGCTTTCTCTCCGGACGAGCCTGATTGCGGGAACATCTGCTCAGGGCTAATTTTACATCCCCGCTCGTTCACAAGGGAGAAGTCTGCCAGTGCTCAAGGGGCTGACTGAGCGTGCGATGGGACCCTCCCTTTTATTCGCTTCCCCGGGGCTGGCGGAGGGGCGCGATGCTGCGGAGAGAGGCGCGCACACGTTGGGTTGCAAAGAGCCCAGGAGTTACTAAAAACCGCGGCTGGGGCCGTGGCGAGGGCCAGGACACGGCTTGGCAAATGGTTCCGACTCAACCTCATCATAGCAGGAGGGAGATCATAGAATCATATAATATACTGAATTGGAAGGGACCCACAAGGATCATCGAAGTCCTATTCCTGGCCCTGCACACGGCTGCCCCATGAATCACACCATGTGCCTGAGGGCGTTGTCCAAACGCGCCTTGAACTCTGTCAGGCTTGGTGCTGTGACCATTTCCCTGGGTAGCCCATTCTAGTGCCCAGCCACCCTCTGGGTGAAGAACTTTTTCCTGATATCCCTCCTAAACCTACCCTGACACAGATTCAGGCCATTCCCTCGGGTCCTGTCACTGGTCACCGCAGAGAAGAGATCAGTGTCTGCCTCTCCGATGTGTGAGAGCCCTCTGCTTTCACTGGTGCATGGCCAACCCTCTTTGAGCGTTCCTCAAAAATTAGTTGCCCCTATAAAACCAGGAGCCTCGCGTCTCCTGCCACGCTCTCAGCCCAGAGATACAGTGCATAGGCCGGAACTACCAAAGCGAACCGCCCCTTTGCCTAAACCCACCGGGGCGGCTCTCTCTCGCCTGCTCCCTCCTTGAGCAGCCTGGACTGGCATCCCTGCCCCCAGGGTCACGGCCACCGCCGGGCCCGTGGTGATGGCAGGGGCAGCGCTAAGATCGGCCGGACGGGAACAGCAGGCTGACAGCTGCCTCCCTCGGGCTGCCCCCTCCCTGACCGAGCCACAGCCACCTGCCTAATGGCTTGACTCCCGGAGGAGACCCACCCGTGCGGAGGTCAGGAGTTTATTTTGCTAAGGAAAATCAAATGGGAGGAAGGGTAAGGGGAGTGTGTTTGTGTGGTGGACCCGAGAGACACTGACCCCGTTACTCTCCCACTGCAAACACAGGCCCGTGTTGAATCAGCGGCGTTGACTGCTGGTGATTGTCTTGCTGGACAATCACTGCCTGGCTTTTCCATTTCAGGATCAGCCTGCTGACCCTACAGACCACGCAAAGTGTGAGGTGGCTCTCTCTCGAACCTGTCGCATCCAACGGGGATGTTTGCAGAGCTCCCCGGGTGTCCGCACTGGAGGGAGCTGGACCTGGGCTCTGCTCCTACCGTACCTGGCGGCGCCCCGGCCGGATTGCGCGGAGGTTGCGCCCTTCTCCCTCAGCGCGGGTGGAAGCGGCTCCGCAGCAGCCGCATGCGAGCAGGATTTCGTCGTAAGGCCCCTGAACCCACGCGAGCCACTGGCAACAGAAGACTAGCTCTGATGCCGCTGCTGCCAAGGGGCGAGACGGCTCCGGGCAGCGGGTGAGACGCGTCCCGCAGGGTGGCTCTCCGCGTGGGCTGGCGTGTCATCGCCCGGGCGGCCCCGGGAGTGAAGGCTCCGGTACTGCCGCAGTCCCTGCTCCCCTGCGTGGTGCGGTCTGCTCGCTGCCCCCCCCGCTGCGGGGCGGGGTGCGGGGGGAGCAGCACAAGCCAGCGGGAAGGCGGGGTGCCCGTGGGGAACACGAGACCTGCCGGCTGGCGGCCAGGCACACTGCCGCCCCCCACTGCAGGCACACTGCAGCCTGACGGCAAAGGAATCTGTGATCTCCAGGGCAGGGGGCAGCCCCGTACTGCTAGAAGTGGCCCTCCCCTGGGAAATAGGACCGAAGTGACTCGAGGATGAGGTGGTGTGATCTGTCGCGACCGTTCAAAATCCTTATTTTTAAAAGGGAATAAATGCGGGGGTAGAAGGAAGAAGTGGCAGAAATGAGATGCTGACACTGAGGAGTCGCAGGGAGACATCAACAATGGGTGCCTATAGACCACATCAAAGCACTGCAGAGCAACAATAAAATGCCTTGAAATACTTCTTAATGCAATATTTACATTGGGCAAGTCCACAGATGACGCCGAATTTGCTATCACAAGGGAAAGAAAGCAGCAGATGAGGTTTAACCAACATTTCTCTGAAACCCGCCAAAGAGAGAAAAGAGAGGAAGGGAGAGGGAGAGATTTTTATAATCCTGAAAGGCAAGAGGGGAAACCACATCAACGCAAAGTGAGTAAATGCGGCAGGGCAGGATTACCAAGGCACAGGGGGATCTTAACAAATAGACCAGTATGCCACAAAACATCTGTAAAGAAGAGAACTTCCAGTCAGGATTGCTACGGAGGCACTTTTGACTCAGAGGCTATTGCTCGGCCCTGCTATTTTAGAAGAGGCCATACTTGTCCCCCTTACCCCCCCATTCCCCGGGCGATATGGGGGTACAGACAACCTGTGTTTTGTCCCGATAGTTGGAGAGCTTTTCTGGGCGGGACGCCTCTCGCACGGATGGTGAAGAAGGAAAATGGGGGCGAATGTGTGTGCTGGCAAGGGAAAAGCCTCCGGGTTCCGGTCAGTCTCTGCCAAACAAGCAGTCACTCTCAGATGAGCGCTTAATTGCTATTGTGTTTTTGTTTTCCAAAGGCAGAACTCCTATTGCCCGAGCGCTGCTGCAGTGTGGCACAGGCTGGCTTTGTCTGGTTGCTGTGCTGCCGTTCTCGTCATGCTGGCCCCGCCTGACGGCGGCCCAAAGCCAGGAGTACCTATTTAGCCGCCTGCCACCCACGCACGAGAGAGCGGCTGGATGTAGGCGGCTGAACGCCCCTCTGCCCTGCAGCGACTCTCCCTCCCTCCCTCGTTGACTGCTCATTCCCGAGGAGACGAAGCCCCGATCTGTGCTGAACTGTCAGATCCCACTCTCAATTTGCGTCGTTGCCTTCCCCCGTGGGCGAGCTGCTGTCCCCTCTGAATCTGGCTCTCCCACTTCACCCGCTGGCCGGCAGTGCCAGGCGAGAGTAGGCGCCTGCTGCCGGCACTGCCTTTCACTAAGCCGGAGCCAGTCGCGGCTGAGCTTCCTGTGCTGGATTCACACGGAACCTCCTGATTGCTGCGCACACTCCGGGCAGCCTCGGGAAGTGCTGCCGGGGCTGCCTGCCCGGAGTCGGGCCGGCCGGGGGGCTCTGCTCTTCCCTGCTGCAGAGATGTCCCTGCGGTTCGGCCCCTGCGGACAGGAGCTGGCTGCTGCCCGCCGCCCGCCTCAAAATATTGTTCTGCGGGAACCTGAAAGGCGGCATTGCGGCCCTCGGGCTCCTCCTCAGAGTATGCCACATGCCGCTCCTTGACCCGGGGCGACTCCGTGCCCACTGCGACAGGAGCCGAGCACAGGGCAGGGAGAGCGGCCTTGCGGCGGGGGAAGCACCGCACACGCTGCCGAGCTCGCTGCTGCGTGCTCGTGTCTCCCCAGGGGATGGAGGGAGAAGATAATTTCACTTATAGGATCATGATAGAACGTGACCCCGACAGGAATGCGGCCGGCACCGAGACGGGAGCGGGGGATATCTGTAGGTTTCCGCGGCTTTGCGGGGAATTAGCGGGATGGGCTGTGGGGAGCCGAGAAAGCTGCGCTGAGGGAGGGATAAAGGTTCAGCTGGATCAGGGGGTATCCCACGGCGTAATCGCTTGTCGCCCTCCGTTCGATTCCAAGGTTTCTATCTTCCAGGCAGGAAAAATCCATGCGAGGCGTGCAGGTCGCACGGCAAAAACAGGGACCACATATACCAGGAGAAATTCCTCCCGCCAGCCCAAAATTTCGTCCTGAGAGAGCGCAGTCCCAGGCAGCTTTCTGGTTACTAGAAACTAATAAAAACAGTATTAGAAGCTAATAAAAGCTTGCTTAATAATAAATCTGGGTAAATTCCGGGCGCGGAGCAAGAGCTGGCGAGGTTTGAGATGCAGAAACGGAGCCCGGTTCGGGGTCCGGTGGGTCATGACCATTTTTCGAGGGGCTTGGAGTCTGGCGTGCCTGCCTTACACGGTCGTGTTTCAAATGGGTCAAAATAAGCCGTTTTTGAAGTTCCCGGGGAAATCTCGTGAGGAGGCCGGGGGCTAGTCTCCTGCTTCTGTAGTGGTTCCTGGCGTTGATAGCACGAGGCGGATAAACTTCTGTTTTCCATAGTGGGAGGATTACATCCGGTGGCCGCGGATCTTTTGAATAGTGCCATTAAAGTCTGCTTCGTTTTAGGTTCGGCCCTAAACGGGATTGTTTACAGTATAACACATCATGTATGAGGTAGGGGAGCGGAGAGACGTCTCTTGGTTCAAAGAGTCTTGCCTTGAAGAGAAAAAAAATCCCCTTGTATTTATTTTTTTGACCGAACACACATTGAAATGCTGTGCGCATTCCTGCTTTCCTCCCTGGAAAAGCGGGCTTTGGATCCCGTCTCGGTAACAAGGGGCCGGTTGTCCGCCTGCAGCGCCCCATATGAGAACTATTGTGCGCAAGACCCACAGCGTTTTCTGGGGAACGCCACTTTTTTGGCATGTGTGAGGCTTGGGGACAAGAGCGGGACAAGGGGTAACGTGGCTGCCCGCTGGGTCCTGCCTGGACCAGGGGGAGGTTAAAGCACGCTTGACTTCTCCCTCTCCTCCCCCGTGGCAGCTCTGGCTGAGACGGCTGTAAGGTACCATAGGCCCCGTGTCTCCAGATCTCTCCACTCATCGCACTCAGTTCTGTAGGTTTGGGAGCCGAGGGTTGCGTTTGGGGTGGAAAAATAATCCAGCAAAAAAATGGAAACAAATCCCCAAACGTCAACTCCCTCAAACTGTCCCAATTTATAATAACAGCAATTATCTGCGAAGAAGCAGCTCTTCAATGCGCCGCTGGGTAAATGTTGTTTACTACCGGTTTGAAACCGATTCCTTTTTCTTTCCCGATGGAAAAGTAGTCAGACTCCTTGCAAAGAACAGTCACCTTTCAGACTAAAATCTCCCAGCCGGGACTCGCGAGTGGGCTGCCCCACGCCTGGTCCTGGCCCAGCTTTCCCGGTGCTCCTCGTAGTGTGGTAAGGGAGGCATACACGTCCCGATCTGGGGTCGGAACCATAGGGGTGCTGAACCACGGCAGAGCTGAGCCCCTCGGCCTCCGGAAGATGCTTGGCGGGCGACCTTGTCGGGACTAGCTCTTGTGCCCTGACTTTGACAGTGGATCTGGTTAAAGCTCTTGTCCTGGAGTTTGCCTAGATACAGCCTCGCTGCCGGCTTTTCCCCGCTCCTCCCGAGGTCTCCTAATCCTCTAGACCTCCGAAATTCCTTAAAGGTGGTTTAGATATTGGGGAAAAAAACCCAAAACCAGCCAACAAACAAACAAACAAGAAACCCAACCCAGACCTATGAACCGCTTTGAGATCTCTTTCGGTCCCGTCTCGCCGGCTAACACCACTCCCGAGTCCACCTGCAAGCAGGGGCAGGGGCAGGAAGGAGGAGGCCCCGAGGAAACCTCTGCAGCGAAACCCTGAGCCACCCACTGCAGACGAGGCCAGGGGAGCGCGCAGGGGGGCAGCGGAGCCCCGGAGCCCAGCTCCACCTTCTGCTCGGCACCACCACCCCGTGGGAGCCACTTCGGCTGGCTTTGCCACCTCTTCTCGGGGTTGTGAGTGTGTGTGTGTGCAAATAAGGTTGTCAGGAAGGTAATGTGGCGGGTGGCAAACTGTGGACAGGCTGGCATGGCTGATCAGACACCTCTGTCCCTCCCTCTCGGCGGCGAGCGGTGCACAGGTTTCTTTTGGGGGGAGGGGGGTCAGCCCTGTTTTCCTGTGGTCTTGCCAACCTCTACCCTCCTTAGAGCTGCCTCCTGCCTCTCGCCATCCGAGAGCTGCAGCCACCTGTCAGCAGAGACCTCAGCACAAGGCAGTGAGAAAATCTGCAGAAGAGGGAGGAAAAATAAATATCTTATAAAAAAGCGGGCTGCAGGAGCAGCCGGGATTGGGTCCGGGGCGCCCGTGGGTGTGAAGCCGTGTCCCGGGCGGGCGCGCCCCCAGGCTGTGCCCGGGGGTTGCAGCGCACAGGGAGCGCGGAGCAGACCGGCCCGCCCGAGTGTATCTGCGGGTTTCACGCAAGCAGCGAGAGCTGAAAGCTGCAGAAACTCCGTGAGCCCGCTGACAAGCAGGCAAAGCGGGTCTGTAGGCTGCAAATGAAGACAGAGATCATCTAGTCCCCCGCTTATCGTTCCGGGTTGTTCTGAAGTTTGACGTGGTAAATACAAAATGCATGGCTTTTAATCCTGCCAGTATTGTTCCAAGTCAGTAGCTGAGAAGGCAGAAGGGTCTCTAGCCGGGACTTTGGTCTTTGTTTGCGAGGGAAACCTGCTTTGTGTGAATTATTCATCATAATTGCCTATTTCCAAGCAGTTCCGCGGGGAGGCTCCGAAATGCAGTCAGGTCTGACTGGTGCCTGTGGAAAAGCGACGCCCGGAGCTGCTGGAAGTTCAGGGACAATTTTAAGTTCCCGATTTTCCTCCCCACCGGGAACACTGGGGCCGGGATGGTGTTGAATGGGGGGAGAGGCCCGGGGACACAGGGCATTTTGTTGCCTTTAACCCAGGAAACGTGCCGATGCGTTTCGGCTCTGCCTGCTCTCTTTCTGCCGCCCCGAAAACAGGAGAGACAAAAATAATACACGCGCCGAAACAAACGGGAGAAGTCCTGGTAAAATGGAGGGAATGTAGTGGCTGTTTTTTATAGTCCAAGTGTATAATCGGATTTTTTTTCTGTCCTGATAGAAAGCAGATAAATTTAGGAAGGGAGAGCTAAGAGAATAATTACAGGGTGAAGGTAGTTAAATTTTATTTCGAGTCCCAAAGGCAAAACCTGACATTTTATTGCAAACATCTGGAAGGCTTAGGAGACTGGCATGGTGTTTGTTTAAACACTAATAGAGATTTTTATTCTGTAAAACACAAACAAAGCCCATTTAAAAACACTTGAGACTGTAAATATTTTGCGGTGGTTCAATTCTCAAAGCCTGAGAAAACCGGGGGAAGGGGAGGGGGAACGAATCGACAGCATAATAGGGGTATAATTATGAATTAGTTAATATACGCAACAATACCGTTTGTGCAGACCATA